>BSBK01001510.1:1187500-1207815 GCA_027943335.1 Chamaecyparis obtusa
ATATGATCTTCACCTTTTGGTGAATCAAACTCCCAAAACCTCTCTCTTAATTCTATTTTTATTGCTTTCAATATGAACATGCTAGATCTTTAGAGGGCTTGCCTCCTAAGATTTGTCTTAACAAGGCCGGTGAGAGGGACAACCCAAAGTGGGATACAATTTCCTTTGCCGCAATAATCTGACCCACTATAAAATAAAATGCATGAATCCTTAATGGGGTGTGTGACAAAAGGGTGTTAAGCTTTCAAACTTCCTCGAGTAGTCCTTCGGGATTGCGCAAAACTCTGACATATCGGTGGTGGGAAGCCTTCTAATTTTGGGGGATGAAAACTTAATAGCCATTTTGAAGGGAATCTTGATTAAATACCTTGTTAAAATAGCAAATCCTACCTTGTAGAGCTATGTTTATGAACCAACTTGTGAACTAGGTAGATTGCTCGAAGTGCTTTTTAGTGAAAAACCCATGATAATGTCCTTACAAATTCAAACACTTTTGTGTAGAGGGTTAAAAATAAAAAGTGTATTTTTTATTTCTTTGTTGGAAAAATATGTACAACAAGTGAGAGATATCCATTTTGAAAATTCATCTTATATTTTTAATCTCTTCGTAAAAGAAAACAATTACCAAGTTTGGAGAAAATAATTTGAAATCAAACCTTGTTGAATGTCAGTTTCTACACACTCTCATAGACTCAAATTATCTTTACAAGAAGATGACACCTGCATTGCAAAAGAGGTCCCTGAATTTGAATCTCAAAACTTTTTCATAAATCACAACCAAGGGGATAGTCTCCCAAATATTTTTGAAAAGAGAACTGATCCAATGGATAGAAATTATGCATTTCATGATTACATCCATAGAGGAAACAATGATAACATTAATAATGCCAATCAAGGGCCTAAGGAGACACTCAAAGATAAACATAATAGGGTGGCTCAAGACATTGAATTTCTTGAAGTCATGGACACACTAATAGAAAGAGATAGGGAAAGATATTTCCTAAATTTAGCCCAAGCAGGGGTGAAACTTCCACATGATTATGACATTGATCAACTTAAGAAAGACAAGGAAGATGATAATCCCATGGGTGCGATGAGTAAACAACTAAAAATGTTCCAAGCCCAAATCGACCTAATGAAGAAGGCAGCCTAACCTAAGTCATTTTCCATCGAGGCCTTGTGCCCATTCCCTTTTGATAAAAGCTTAGTTATGGCACCTTTTTCGATAAATGTGGTCTTTCCAAAATATAACAAATACACGGGTAAATTGGACCCACAAGATCACCTTAGAGAGTTTTTCTCTCTAATTATCAAATTTATGCATGATACAACTTATATAATGAGACTTTTTCCAAGAATTTTAGGAGGTCAAGCCATGGAATGGTTCTCAAAACTTCCGCAAGGGATAAAACCATTTGAGGAATTAGCCTCCAAATTCATAACACATTATTCCTACAACATTGAGCACAAGATCACCATGCTTAACCTATGTGACACTAAACAATAATAATCCCTTTAATAACTCTAATGTCACTAAACCTAAGTCTTTCTTTTCCACATATCAAAAGAGAAAATTCACCTTTTTAGGTGAACCATTGGAAAATGAATTAAGGACCTTGGTGGCTAATAAAATCATTACCTTACCCGAATCATAGCCATATGAAACCTAAGTCAAGCCTAATTGGTGGAATGATTCTCATCATTGTGAATATCATCGCAACAAAGGACATAAAATGAATGAGTGCATGAAATTGAAACATCTTTTCCAAGACCTATTTGATGATGGAACAATAAAAGTGGAAGGGCCTCAAAATAACGAAGACCATACGGATTCTAAAAACCCTTTCTTAAATCATGAAAAAGGGGAATCATCAAGTACCAATCCTAACAACAAAAGAGGTAATGAGAATGTCAACTTTTCTCATACTTATGATAACACCATAAATACTCTAAGAAGTGATGAAAACACTATAAATGTAATTGTGGTGAAAGAAAAGCCTAAAGAAGCCACATCTAATGTTGTAACTAGGGGGAAAGCATCAAAGATTACCTTACCAAGAAGTTCCCCATGGATTGTATTACCAAATCAAAATTCATCTTCATCTTTGAAACAATATAATTTGGTAGATCAATTGCAAAGAACCCCTACTCAAATATCTATTCTAGAATTAGTCAAGCTTTCACCGACTCATAAGGAGATTATAGAAAAAGCCTTAGTGGAGACCAATGTGCCCTTAAATTTAGATGCGGATAAATTTCAAAACATGGTAGTCCATCTTGTTGCACCCCATTTTTTATCCTTTTCAAAACAAGATGATATGTCTTTAAACCACCCGCAAAATCTTCCCTTGCATATAGAGGTCCTAATCCATAAGCATAGAGTGAAAAGAGTCCTCATTGATGGGGGAGTCAGCTTGAATATTTGTACCTTAACCTTGGTTAAAGCCTTAGTATTTCCTGAGGAGGCTATTGATCCAAAGAAAAAGATAACCATAAAAGCCTACGATGATCAAGAAAGAGCTTCCAAAGGCATCATAGTACTTCCTATCTGAGTTGGTCCAATGCAAAAGGAGACCATTTTCCAAGTCCTTAACCTAAAATTGACTTACAATATCCTATTAGGAAGGCCATGGATCCATGAAATGTAAGCCATACCTTTAACCTACCATCAATGTCTCAAATTTCCATACCTAGGACAAGAATTCATGGTAAGTGGGGATTCAAACCCCTTCCAATATTGTAATAACATGAAGCCTATTAATGAATCCTTAGTCCCACATAATGCAGAAGGGTCTATTTCCCAAAGAACAGAGCAAGGACAAAGTTTAAAAGATCTTCCATCTTTGAAAGGAAAAGAAAAGGAAGAAAAAGAAATTGTTGTTGAAAATAACCAAAGTTCTACTAACCTAACTACATCGACAAAAGGAAAAGAGAAGGTTAGTGAGGAAAATGCTCCTGAGAAACAAAAGGAAGACCAAGCAAGATCCGTTCAAATCTACACCAAATATTCCCATTATCAAAAATGGATCATATGATGAAGAGTTTTGAAAAGCAATGTCAAATCAAACAAAAGGGTGTAGGTGAATATTCCTTATCCATGATGGATCTAACCTTATCTCCAAAATCCCATGGAAGAACATCCAATTTACCTCATAAATATAATGATCACTTTGTGAGGACAAGCACTTCTTCATCCATGGATGAGGAAGATCGTGAAATCTTAAATTGGTTATATAAAGATGAGGAATCAAGTGCACATGAAAAGTGCATTCAAAATATAAGCATTCCCACTCACCAATATGGCAAAGGATTTAAAATTATGCAAAAAATGGGATAAAAAGGACAAGGGCCTTTAGGTACAAGAAATGAAGGATTAATAGAACCTATTGAAATGTCATGGAGAGATAGTAAAGAGGAGACTGGATTAGGATACCTAGAACAAGGGTACACTCAAAAGAAATATCCCTTGGTTTATAACCAAATCTTACAACTAGGTTCCCAAAGTAATGAGGATTCTAACAATTGGTAATAGGACTCATTGTCAATTGAGTCATGTCAAGATAAATAAATTGATGTCATCCATACCTATACTCCTAGCAAGGGAAAAGAACAAGTCTCAGAATCAAATCAGAATCAAGCTTCAAGTTCTAGTCAAGAGGTCTTAGATAATGTACCAAGTTAGGAAATTGAAGGAAATTAATAGGTAGGAGAGCCTTACATACCATCATGGAGACCTACCATAGTGGAATCTAGCCCTAGGTTTAATCCAAGAGATTTTTACCCAATGAAAACCCTAGAGGATTCTAGTGAGGAAGATTTTGACCCTAGTTCTCTATAGCATCTCAAAGAGGCACATATCATAGATTTGAGCAATACGATGTTTGAACCTTCAAATGAGGTCATGTCCTTAAACCCTATTGAACCAAACCAAAGCATTGATCCCTTGACCCTTATCTATCCTGAGTTAATTGAATGGGATTCCATTGAACCTACCATCCTCCCTACATTATTGAATGATAACTTGGTGTCCTAATACCTTAATGTGGTTGAGCCTTCTTCTACCATGGAATATCAGGAAAAAGTGACAAAGGAGAGTATTCAACCTTTCAGTTCGAAAAAAATAAAAATAAAAATAAAAAATGGAAAGAATTTAATGTTGAAAGCCACATTGTGGCAACATTGAATAAAAAATAAAAATAAATAAAGAACATTTTTGAAGGTGAAAACCCAACAGAGGCACCTAAAGAAGAAAGGTTGGATACATTTCCCAAGCACTATGAGGAACGATCACCTATCTTAATTGAATTAATAGAGAAAGTGAACATTGGGTCAGAATCAGAGCCAAGAATCATACACTTAGCAGCATCCATATCTAGTGAGGAAAGAAAGGATTTCATCAAATTTTCAAAGAAAAACAAATCAATTTTGCATGGTCCTATGATGATATGCCTGGATTAGATCCAAATTTAATCATGCATCATTTGAATATCAAAGGAGTAAGACCGGTTAAGCAAAAACTAAGGAAGATGCATCCACACATAGCTTTACTTGTAAAAGTGGAGTTGGAAAAGCTATTGAAAGTAGGGTTTATAAGAGCCATTGACTATGCCGAGTGGATTTCAAACATCGTACCAATTTCCAAAGCAGATAACTCCATCATAATTTGTGTGGATTTTAGAGATCTTAATCTTGCATGTCCTAAAGATGATTTTCCTCTACCAATCATAGACGCCATTGTAGATGTAACAATAGGACATTCAATGTTCTCACTTATAGATGGGTTTAGTGGTTATAATCAAATAAAGATAGCACCATAAGATCAAGACAAGATGACATTTACATCTGCATGGGGGACATTCTTGTAGAATGTTATGCCCTTTGGTCTCAAGAATACTGGAGTGACCTACCAAAGAGGCATGACGACTATATTTCATGACATGATGTACAAATTCATGGAGGACTATGTAGATGATATACTTTCTAAATCCCACTCAATGGAGGAACATCTATCCATTTTAGAAAAGACATTTGTAAGATTAGAACAGTTCAAAGTCAGGCTCAATCCAAAGAAATGTGCATTCGGTGTGCAATCAGGAAAACTATTGGGATACATAGTTTCAACAAAAGGGATAGAGGTAGACCTATCTAAAGTAAAAGCAATCATGGAAATGGGGGCACCTTGGAATATCAATAAAATGAGATCTCTTCAAGGTAGGATTCAATCCATCAGAAGGTTCATCTCTCAATTAGTAGAAAAGTGCCACAATTTCACTCAACTCCTTCACAAGGACACAATTTTCAAGTGGGATGAGAAATGTGAAGAAGCATTCATCTTATTAAATAAATACCTATTGAATCCTCCAACATTAATGCATCCAATTAGAGGCAAGCCCTTAATTTTATACATCTCAGTGACAGAACATGCATTAGGGGCACTCTTGGCTCAAGAGGACGAAGCTGGAAAGGAAAAGGCCATATACTATATAAGTAGAACATTGGTGAAATATGAGTTGACTACACCTTCATTGAAAGAGCATGTTTGGTCATAGTTTTTGCTTCCCAAAAATTATGCCATTATATGTTATCCCACAAGATTCAAATCATTGAAAAGATCGATCATTTAAAATATGTTCTCAATAAAACAGCGTTGAATGGGAGATTAGCCAAATGGATTATGGTTCTAAGTGAATTTGACATAGAGTATGTGGACTGAAAGTCTATCAAAGGCCAAGTAATATCTGATCAATTAGCAGAATCACCTTTACAAGATGAACATCCAATCCAAGTGAAATTTATGGATTATGAAATTATTAATGTTGAAGCAAAAACATGGAAATTATATTTTGATGGCTCTTATACACAACATGGATCATGATCAGGGATACTATTGATTACTCCTCAAGGTTCTACAATTATGAAATCATACAAATTTCTATTCTCGTGCACAAATAACATAGCTGAGTATGAAGCATTGGTCATTGGCATAAAGTTGGCATTAGAATGGAAAGTAATAGAGCTACAAATCTATTGAGATTCCAAATTGGTTATTAATCAAATCAATGATGAGTATCAAGCTAAAGATGATAATTAGTAGATAACATACAAAAACATGATTGAGAATCTTAAGAAATACTTCACTCTAATCACATTTGAGCAAGTTCTAAGGGATAAGAATAAAGCCACAGATGCAATGGCTACTTTGGCATCACTTCTCTAAATATCATATCAAAGTGCCATATATGAAATCTTGGTAGAAGAAGTTTAACAACCCACATTTGACCCTTCCCATCCTCATACCAGTTGTTTACTAATAGGACATGAATTACCTTGGTATGGAGCCATTTATACATATTTGAAAGACCAAATCTTACGCTTAGACCAAACCAAAAATCAAAACAAAAGCTTTATATGCCAAGCTTCTCACTATACCTTGGTATCCCACATGTTGTATCATAAGAGTCTAGATGGAATGCTTCTAAGGTGTCTAGAGAAAAAGGAATCAACCACAACCTTACAAGAAATTCACGAAGGGATTTTTGGGTCGCATTCAAATGGTTTAACCCTAGCTAAGAAACTTCTTAGGATAGGATATTTTGGCCTTCTATGGAAAAGGACACTTGTCACTTTGCAAAAAAATTTCATAAATGTCAATATCATGGGAACTTAATCCATGTACCAGCATAAGAGCTTCATCCTATGACAACACCTTGGCCCTTTTATCAATGGGGTTTGGATTTGATAGGGATGATTTATCCACCATCTTCAAATGGTCATAAATTCATCATTACTGCAACAGAGTATTTTACCAAATGGGTGGAAGTTGTACCCTTATCCACTACCACAGGAAAATAGATATCTTTATTCATATTAAATCACATAATCTATAGATATGGTGTTCTTCATGCCATCATAAATGATAATGCAAAACATTTCAAAAATAAGGATTTGAAAGAATTATGTACAAAATTTCATATGGTACATCACTCATCTTCAATATATTACCCACAAGGTAATGGGCAAGTAGAAGCTACAAATAAGAACATTCTAAAAATATTGAAGAGAACTGTGGATAATTCAAGTAGAGATTGGCACATTCAAATAAACCCTACTCTATGGGCTTATAGAATGAGCATTATAATGCCAACGGGAGCTACACCATTTTCCTTAGTCTATGGAGCAAAAGCAGTTTTACCTTTGGAGGTAGAAATTCTATCCTTAAGGGTCTCATTACATGTTTTATTAAGTGAAGAAGACTATAGAGTTTCTAGGTTGCATGTACTAGAACTGCTAGATGAAAGGCAACAGCAAGATTTTGATCAATAAAAAGTGTATCAGAATCGAATGACTAGAAATTATAACAAGCATATCAAACCATGGCCATTCCAAATAGGTGACTTAGTGTTGCGAGAAAATCCCAAGAATCAAGCAAAAAGGGAGAAGAAAGGAAAAAGGGAAGCAAACTGGTTAGGACCCTTTGTGATCACTTCATATTTTGGCACTGGCACTTACAAACTAGCTAATTGTAAAAACCTAGCAAATAGGCACCTTGATGATATGGAAACAAAAAAAAAATAGAAAAATTACCTTTGGTGAAAACCTAGCAAATAGGCACCTTGGTAGCAAAAAAAAAAAAAAAAAGACTTTAAAAATAGAAAAAAGAGCAAATCCATTCAATCGGTGAAAACCCGGTAAACATGCACCATTGAAAGTCCAAGTCAATCTCATGTCTAGTGGTCATCCTTGTAAATATTGCATTCTCCATCATTTGTATATATTGCATAATAAAACCCCACAGTTGCATTTGCAAGTACCTAAAGGTTTCGTCACTAATCCAATCTGCAAATTGTCCCAAGTCCCATAACACAATCACATCAAACTGGGGGAAAAATCTACTCTCAAGGAGGAAGGACTCACCAAAACAAACATCAATTTGACACTAAATCAATTCATCAAAATACAAGTGAAACACTCAATCAAATCCCAATTCTAATCCAAATGTCATTGAAATGCAAAATTTTGATCCAAGATCTCACAAGGACACTTATCTTTATCAGGATTAAAAGTATGAAATGGATAGAACTATACTTGAAATATGGATTTGAAAAATGATGCAAAAATTTTAAAGTGTTGACTTGATTGATGAAATCATGTCTTTCTAGCGAATCGATGAAAGTTTTTAAACTAGACAAGCTATGATGAAAGCATGATATTTTATTGATTTCTAAATGAGTGTCTTAAGGTCAAAGTTTTGAAGTATGTATTATTGGTCTAAGGACATGATCATCAAAGAATCATCGAGGACATGTACATATGGGGAACTGAGATCTTTGTTTGTTTACGCAAAAGGATACCTTGGATATTTTGATGTTAAATATCATAATACCAAAATCCACTTGCAACATAGAATCTGACAAAATCGGTATTCATACTCTCATGATTAGTCTCAATTAGTGACAGTCATACCAAGGATGGGAAAAAAATGAAAAAGATGAAAAAGGTATTAATATCATCATAGTTGAACTAGTGATGGTTGTACTAATTTCAGGATTCCAAAACTGCTCAATGATGAATATAAGCTCCTAATTTGTGAATAGTGACAGTTACTTGCATCCATTCTAGATTAAATGCATTTAAGTGATTTGTCGATCTTAGTTTGAAAACAGAAAGTGGAAAAGAGAAAAACAAGAAAGGGGGTGGAGTAAATCAAAAAACAAATCAAAATCAAAACGCACATAAAAAACTATATGTGGTAAAGTGTGTTGGAAATCAAAATCAAAAACTCAAAAATAAAAGGTGCTTTGCATTAGATTAATGGCATTTGTTAGATTCACTTAGTTCATGGTAATCTTGCATCCATTTAGGACATTAACCTAAGTTCATTTAAAATCATTTTAGTTTGCATTCATTAGCCGTATTCATTGCATTCATTTCCAATCAAATCTTCCAAATATCATTCTAGGTCATATTCATTAAACTCATTTGCTTTAGTTGCATTCATCCTTAAATTCATTCATAATCATTTTTTCATCACATTTCATTATTAATGGCATTTCATTACATCTCATGGCATTTCATTAAGGTCATCTTTAAACATTGCATACATCTAGTTTATTTCATGCATTATCTTTCATTAGGTTGCACTCATATTAAATCTTTTTCTATTGCATTAGTTCACATCTGTTGATTAATTGTTATCATTTAATGGCGTTAGTTCATCATTAAGACATTACTAAGATTGCATTGCATTCATTCTACATCATTGCATTTTCAAGATCATATCATTAGTGCATTGAATTGTTCATCTAGGTGCACTCATCTAAATTCAAACATTTATAACACATTGAAGTATATTCAAACTTAGGTCATTTACATTTACATATAAGTTCATCATTATTTCATTCATATCATTAATTATTAATCATTAAAATCATCTAATTTCATAGATGCATCCATCACATTTGGCATCACATTTGTATACCATAAATCCATTACATACATCCATATCATCAAAATAAATTATATTCATAATTACCATACATCATATTAATCATTAAACCATTATATCATCATACGAAATTGAAACATGTATCCATCTGCTCTATGTCATAGATAAGACAAACATTTGCATCAATATTAGACATGTGCATTAATATCATAAACTACATTTGAGAAAACATAAAAAAATTAAGCATGTAGAGATAGAATCATATAGATCTGCATATCATAGAAAACACCTGAAAAATGAAGTCCAACACATGATGACATCATATAAAGTAAATCTATCAACTAAGTATCAAAGTCCATAATATCATCAAAACCATCAAGATTTGGAAATCAAAGTCTCTCAAAGATATCAACAAGTATCAAAGCATAAGTAACATCAAGTGATCAAAGAATAATGGGAGTCCAATGTCTCAAGATCAAAAATGAATCATCATATGCATCAAAGAATAAGGTATCTCATCTCAAAAATAGGTCAACTACAAGAATCACCAACACCATCAGGACCATGATCAACATCTGGAGCCCTACTCGAACTAGTCGGTAAACCATGTTGACTCATAGCAGCCATAAAGGTCTGCATCATCAAGCTAAGCTGAGTGACCTATTGTCTCATCACTAACATCTCAAACTATAAAGAACAAAAATCTAAGGCCAATGCTAGTACTGTTAGAATAACTGAGAGGGAGGTAAATTAGTTATCCACAGTCCCAATCACAAAATGTATATCCAAAAATAATTTACTAAAACTTCTCCAGATCGGTAACATAGAATAGTATTATGTCTGTGCTTTTACCGATTACCAATTAATAACATATAGTGATTACCGATCAAATCCAATATGCAACAAGTAAAGTATGACAACAAATAATCATCACAGTCAACACATAACACAAGAGATTTAACATGGAAACCCTATAAAGGGAAAAACCACCTGGGACCGACAACCCAAAAATTGTTCACTCTTCTGAAGTGAGGTCGGTGAAGACCCAACCCTGTTAAAGGTTAGAAACACACTGTGAGGTGTGACCTTGTTAGAGGATTTTAGACCAACCGTTATCATCCAACCAACATTCACTATGGGGTTGACAGGATAACAAATGCACACTCTATGAATGACATTACAAGACTTTCTAGTCCACTCTGTTAAGAGATTTATCTATTTACAATGGTTAAAATGTAACAACAGTTGATCTGATTACAACACAACTTCAATTGTAGATTATCAGATCTATGTTAAGCTCATTCAAATCCTCTGATCAATATATCAATTCTATTTCAATCAATATTCAGTAACTTACTATCACTCGGTTATAGCTTTCTGATGCTCAGTAACCTCTACAGTTTGGTTCTCCTTAACCAGTCTAATCAGGCATGCATGAAGCTTGTTCATGCGATATCTCTACAGTCTCCTTCTTCTGGCATAAGTTTCATCATGAAACCCTAGTCTCTTAAATAGACAAGTAAACCATTTTAATTCCATCCATCAGATTTTGCCGCTAAATCTCTGTTGTTGATTTTGTCACTTAAACCTTCCTCGGCTGATGTGTCAGTAACATGTTTCATTTTGATCCCTTAGATCTTCTTTGAATTATGTTAGTCATTGATCTTTGTAACAAACATTATCTTCAACTTTGATTACGAGGTACTTTACAACTCATCAACTTTCATCAACTAAACTAGTCATTTAGTTCTTTTCTCCTGCTCGGTTAACAAAGAAATGTGTCGGTGAACACAAGCTCTATTTATATTGTGCTTGGTATACACTACACTATGTCATTGTATACTAAAATGCTTCTTTAACCGACAACACTACTTTGTGCATTTTTCTCTATCCTTCATCATAGATGAATGCAACATAATCAAGTCAATAACATAAGGTCATAGACTCATTCATAAGTTACCCAATGTATTCCTTATCCTCATCTGTCATATCCATCTTCCTCATGTAGATATATCTATTCTTCATCTCTTTTCTTCTTCTTTCTACAGATGTTTGGGTATAGTAACTTACAAGATAAGTATTGTCAAAACTAGTTGACATCAATGATAACATATTACTAATTTAATCATCTTACATATCTAATCAACAACTCAGTGATCTTAAATCATAGATCTTCAAGTTATACAATTTATTCAAATTAGTTGTAGTTCATCAATCTCTCCCTTTGACATTGATGGCAACACAAGCAATATGAAATATGCCATACACATACCAAACATGTATTCTACAACTCTGTCAACAAATGTTGTAATGGTACAAGCTCTCCCTAGCTTAAAATTTTTAATCACTACATTACATAAAAGCATTTGTAGTGCAGACTGTCTTCTATAGATATGATCTTTTCAGCTTGTAGGTTTTTTTCTATTCTTAGTAATTGATCTTCAATGCTCTCCCTTTTCTGTATCTCTCTCCCTTTGTCCTTGGCTTCATATTCTTCATATTGATTTCTCTCCCTTTGACATTAATGCCAAAGAGCAATAAAAACATATAGCTTTGTAGTAGCCATGTAACTCTTTGTTGTCTAGTGCATTCTCTGTATCTCAGTATACTGATGTGAAAATCTATTCTAGTACTTCAACCTTTCATGACCTTAGACAGAAGTCCAAAGTGTGAACTCTGTTGCATCAACATGTATGATCTTTTGATAAGATTAGGCTGATGCAACCTCTAGATCACCTTAGTGACCGGTAGACAGGGGATGGACCCTAAGTCTAGTCCTCAAGTATTCATATGTATCCTTCGTTAGAGGCTTTGTGAAAATATCAGCAAGTTGTTCTTTTGATGTAACAAATTCTAGCTTTACTTGCTTCTCATGTACTTGTTCCCTTAAGTAGTGATACTTAATAGATATATGCTTTGTTTTGGAATGAATCACTAGATTCTTTGAAATATTAATGGCACTAGTGTTGTCATAATATATAATCATCGTCTCTGTGATTACCTCATTCATCCTTCTAACACTTGCTTGATATATGCAATATTTGAATAGTTAGTAGCAGTAGCAACGTACTCTACTTCAACTGTAGACTGGGAAATGCAAGCCTATTTCTTACTTGTCCATGTAACAAGTCTTTCACCAAAGAAGAATGCTCCTCCGGTGGTACTCTTTTTGTCATCCACATTTCCAGCCCAATCAGCATCGGTGTATACCTTCAGTTCAAACTTGCCTTTCTTAGGATACCATAGTCCATAATCTTCAGTTTTCTTCAAGTGTCTTAAGATTCTCTTTGTAGCAACCATGTGTGACTCTCTAGGGTTTGTAGAATATCTAGCAACTATTCCAACAACATGTGTTATATCAGGTCTACTATGAACTACATACATTACCTTACCAATCATGGATCGGTACAATGTCTGGTTTACCTCAGTAGTTCCATCTTCTTCAGTCAATTTGCATCCAGTAGCCATCAGTGTTCCCACTGGTTTAGCATCTTCCATACCAAATGTCTTCAATACTTCCTTTATATATTTAGATTGTGTGATAAATATACCATCATTCTGTTGAATCACTTGTAAGCCTAGAAAGAACTTAATCTCTCCAAACATAGTCATTTCAAATTCACTTCTCATTTCATTAGCAAATCACTTATAGATTTGATCTTGTCCTCCAAATATTATGTCATCCACAAATATCTCAGCAATCAAGATAGTATCATCAGAATTTCCTTTCATGTACAAATTATTGTTCTCACTTGTTCTAACAAATCTAATACTCAGCAAATAGTTATGCAACCTCTCATACCAAGCTCTCGGTACTTGCTTTAAACCATATAAATATTTATGTAATCTACATACCATATCTTTGTTTTCTGGATCAACGAACCCTTTAGGTTATTCTATGTAGACTTCTTCTTCAAGTATCCCATTCAAAAAAGAAGATTTAACATCCATTTGGTAAACTTTGAACTTTTTGTGTTCAGCATATGCAAGTAACATTTTGACTCCTTCTAATCTAGCAACAGGTGCAAAATTTTCACCATAATCTATTCCTTCCTCCTATGCATATCCCTTGCATACTAACCTAGCTTTGTTCTTTGTTACCTCTCCATTCTCATTTAGCTTGTTTTTGAATATCCACTTAGTACCGATAACATTCTTGTCCTTAGGTCTGGGTACTAAACTCTAGGTTTTGTTCTTCTATATCTATTCTATTTCCTCTTTCATTGCATTAACCCATTCATCATTTCCTAATGCAACTTTTACATTCTTCGGTTCATAATCACAAACTAGACATGTACCTTGTCTTGCTTTACTTCTTGTTTGCATGCCAACTTGTCTGTCTCCAATGATTTGTGTCTCAGGATGATGTCTTCTGAAAAATCTTGCCAGTATCCGATCTCTTATTTCTTGTTCATCTAGTGCAGGTTCATTTTCTTGCTCGGTAGGTGCTTCCTGCTCATCGGTTTCTTTTTCCTGTTCCTCGGTATTGTTTTCCTGTTGATCGGTTGTTACTGTCTGCGGTGTCGGTAGGTACTCTAGTTGTTCAATGTAAGTGAATCTATCATAGTCATCTGGTTCCTTTGTGCTTTCCTCTACATTCTTATCATCAAACTCATCAACCCAAACATTAGTACTTTCAATCATTTTATTAGTTACTTTGTTAAGACACTTGTATGCTTTACTTTTAGTGCAATATCCCAGAAATATCCCTTCATCACCTTTTGAGTCAAACTTCCCATTTCTTTCATCTTTCAAAATAAAGCATTTACTTCCAAAAATCTTGAAATAACTTACAGTGGGTTTGTGACCAAACCATAACTCATAGGGTGTCTTATTAGTGTCCTTATTCAGTTGTACTTGATTCAAAACATAAACAATTGTGCTAACTGCTTCTCTCTAGTATGTCTAGTCAACATTCTTTTGTAGCATCAATGTCCTTGCACAGTCAATGATTGACCTATTCCTCCTTTTAGCTATTCCATTTTGTTGTGGTGTCCTCGGTGCAGAGACTTGTCTTTTAATACCATGCTCATTACAAAAGTTAGTAAATTCACCACCTCGGTCAGATCTTAAGCATTTCAATTCTTTACCAGTCTCTTTCTCAACTTTTTCTTATACCACTTGAACATCTTAAATGTCTCTAATTTTTCCTTCAAGAACATGACTGTCATTAATCTAGTATAATCATCAAAAAAAAGAATAAAATATTTATCTCCATAGTAACTTTGAGTTCTCATAGGACCGCATAGGTCGGTATGCACTAACTCAAGTAATTTCTTTGTTGAATAATCTTTTCTTTTGAAACTAGATTTTGTCATTTTACCTTTCTAATATTCATTACACATAACATGATCAGACTTAGATAAGTTAGGTAGACCTCTAACCTTTTTCTTTTTACTGATCTTAATCATGTTATCAAAATTCACATGACATAACCTTTTATGCCATAACCATGCATCTTCATCTTTCATCATTAAACAAGAAGACTGATCATTATCAAGATAAAACAAATTACCTCTCGATTGTGTTCCAATTCCAATAAGTATTTCTCCATCATCAAATATCTTCACTTTCTTGCTCTCAAAAGCAACTCGGTGGCCTTAATTGTTCAGCTGTGCCACACTTAGCAAATTATAGTTTAGACCTTTTACCCAATAAGCATTGTCACATCTAATTTTATCATTTATCATCAGGGATCCTTTTCCTCTAACCATACAAGGTGCATCATTACCCATTCTAACAGATCCTCCATTGTGTTCTTCAAGATGATCAAATTTTTCTTCATCACCAGTCATGTGATGTGTACAACCACTATGTATGATCCATGTATCATCTTTATTAACCTTAGAGATAAGTGTTGTTTCTACATACCTTTCATCTTCCTCTGAGTCATCCTTCATTGCAACAAATACTACCTCCACATCTTCATCAGTGTCAGTATCAGTGACATCTTCTTCTGCAATGTAGCACACCTTCTTGCCTTTGTCATTATTGTCTTGGTTGTCTCTGTTGTAGTGTCGGTAACTTCTATTGCCTCTTCTCCCATAGCTTCCTTCACCAAATCGGTCTTTGTTTCTATCATCATCTTTCTTGTGTAGACATCTAGTAGAAATATGACCAACCTCTTTATAGTTAAAGCATGCTAAAGGTAATTTACCTCTATATATTCATTTACCTTTAGGTAACCTTATGGCCATAATAGATTCAAGTTCATCAAGCTCAACATTAGTATTGCTATCACTATCATCATTCTTATTTATGCTACTAGACTTACCAATCTTCAGAGAAGACATAAAAGCAGATTCAACAGATGATACAACACTATTATCAAAGTTGTTAAGTTCAAAGGTTGTAAGCTTACCAATTAGATTATCAAGAGTAAGGTTGTTACTAGATGCAGACCTAGTTTCATGAATTGCAGATATTTTGATTGCATAAACTAGCAATAAGGTTTCGAGAATTTTTCTTACCACTGTCTCTTCATCAATAACACCATCAGATGCTCTAATAGCATGGACTACCTCTTTTAGTCTATTTGTGTACTGCACAATATTTTCTCCTTCCTTCATCTTCATATCATCAAATCTTCCCCTTAAGCTTTCAGCTCTGGCTCTTTTGGCATTCACATCACCACTATAAACTTGAGCAAGTTTATCCCACATATCTTTAGCAGTAGTGCAATTTTTAATATCTTCAAATTTGGCATCTGTACAGGTAGTAGCAATCTCCATCATAGTAACATTATGTTCATGCATGTCTCTTAGTTGATCAAGGGTCAAGGGACCAGTGGGTGGTGTAATGTAGCCATTCTCCATTAGTGTAAGGGCAGAATTCCCAATTCCAGATACATGCAGCTTCATTCAACTTTGCCATACTGTGAAGTTATCCTTGTTTAGCTTTGGCACTTCCCTCTTATACATTTTGAGATCTTTGTGTTGAAGTCCTTAAAACTCTATTCCAAGCAACCAACACTCTGATACCAATTGTTAGAATAACTAAGAGGGGGGTGAATCAATTATCCACAGTCCCAATCATAAAATTTATATCCAAAAACAATTTACTAAAACTTCTCCAGATTGGTAACATAGAATATTATTATGTATGTGCTTTTACCGATTACCAATTAATAACATATAGTGATTACCGATCAAATCCAATATGCAACAAGTAAAGTATGACAACAAATAATCATCACAGTCAACACATAACACGAGAGATTTAACATGGAAACCCTATAAAGGGAAAAACCACCTAGGACCGGCAACCCAAAAATTGTTCACTCTTCTGAAGTGAGGTCGGTGAAGACCCAACCCTGTTAAAGGTTACAAACACACTGTGAGGTGTGACATTGTTAGAGGATTTTAGACCAACCGTTATCATCCAACCAGCATTCACTATGGGGTTGACAGGATAACAAATGTACACTCTATGAATGACATTACAAGACTTTCTAGTCCACTTTGTTAAGAAATTTATCTATTTACAATGGTTAAAATGTAACAGCAGTTGATCTAATTACAACACAACTTTAATTGTAGATTATCAGATCTATGTTAAGCTCATTCAAATCCTCTGTTCAATATATAAATTCTATTTCAATCAATATTCAGTAACTTATTGTCGCTCGGTTATAGCTTTCTAACACTTGGTAATCTCTACAGTTCAATTCTCCTTCACCAGTCTAATCAAGCATGCATGAAGCTTGTTCACATGATATCTCTGCAGTCTCCTTCTTTCGGCATAAGTTTCATCATGAAACCCTAGTCTCTTAAATAGACAAGTAAACCATTTTAATTCCATCCATCAGATTTTGCCGCTAAATCTCCTTTGTTGATTTTCCCGCTTAAACCTTCCTTGGCTGATGTGTCAGTAACACGTTTCATTTTGATCCCTTAAATCTTCTTGGAATTATGTTAGTCATTGATCTTCGTAACAAACATTATCTTCAACTATGATTACGAGGTACTTTACAGCTCATCAACTTCCATCGGCTAAACTAGTCATTTAGTTATTTTCTCCTACTCGGTTAACAAAGAAATGTGTCAGTGAACATGAGCTTGGTTTATACTATGCTTGATATAAACTACACTGCATTGGTGTATACTGAAATGCTTCTTTAATCGAAAACACTACTTTGTGCATTTTTCTCTATCCTTCATCATAAATGAATGCAACATAATCAAGTCAATAACATAAGGTCATAGAACTATTCATAAGTTACCCAATGTATTCCTTATCCTCATCTATCATATCCATCTTCCTCATGTAGATATATATGTTCTTCATCTCTTTTCTTCTTCTTTCTACAGATGTTTGGGTATAATAACTTACAAGATAAGTATTGTCAAAAATAGTTGACATCAATGACAACATATTACTAATTTAATCATCTTACATATCTAATCAGCAACTCAGTGATCTTAAATCATAGATCTTCAAGTTATACAATTTATTCAAATCAGTTATAGTTCATCAGGTACAGGAAGAGTCTGTGTTGGTACCTATGTGGGAGGAGCCTGAACAGGTGGAGTCTGTGTGGGAGCCATATAAGAAGATGTAATGGAAGTAAACAAACATGAAATGAAAGCAGAAGAAGATGGAAGAACTGAAGAAGATGGCATAGAAGAAGAAGAGGGAAATTGTACCGGAGGAGCCTGTGGAGGTGTTGGTGGACCCTGTGCCTAATCTAATAGTATTTATGCGGCCTGGGAATCCACATCGACCATAACCTAAGCACCAACCTATCTAAAAAACCCTAACCCTATGTTGGCCCCATCTGGATAATCTATCTAGTACAACCCAATGTAGAGCTATGTCCACACCACCTCTAACTCTAACCCAACCACCCCTCATCCGGACACTACCCCTAGGAGGAATCAGTGCAACAACAATCACTGGGATAACAACTCTACCTCCTCTATCATCTCATCAACCTTGTCATCCCTGACGACCTCATCTATGACCTCTATCCCCACCATCATCATCTCCATCATCATCATCTGACTCCTCCTCAATGCCTAGCACTCTCTCTGTAGGATCAGTGAATCTCAGAAATGGGTTATGTGAAAACCACTCGGCATAATCATGTCATAATGGCATCCATGATATGATCTCTTATATCCCATGTAAGGTGGGGTAGCTATATCAACTCCTACCGTGTTGTCTGATAGTATATATGTGGGCCCAATAGTGACCTCTCCTCCTGTACCTAGGTGTATAAAGCCAATCCTTATGGTATGACCTGAATCTAGCCATACTGTCATAAAACCCTCTAAAAACAAAATCTCTCACTAATTAATGGTGTATGCCCTATCATCCACCGTGGCATGCACATGAAGGGTAACTCGACTACATCCCCAGGCTATGCCTCACAACCAATATAGGGTCACTAAATGACCTCGTCAATATCATCAATAATCTGATGCCAATAGTCCAACTTTCCCAAATGGGCCTACACTACCATGGCCTCGTACATCCAAGAAAAGGGCCAGCCTAGATCATGGTGCCAAACAGAATTGGGATGAGTGACAAGGATGTGCTCCCATGTCCATAGATGTAACAGGATCACCCCGAAAAAAAGAGTCACCCCATGATGGTATACTACATGATGCAGCTCATGATATAGTTGTGCAAGCACACATGTCCCCCAATTGAATCTTCATGGTTTCACGATCATATCCTCTAAGATACGACCCCAACCGGCAACAAAGCCATGACCTCACTGATCAGGAATGAGAAAACTGCCAACTAATGCACCCAGGATGGTAGGAAGAACAAGAAAGGAAGGGAACTGTGCCCACTGAATGGAATCATCACCAATCGTAGGATCACCAAACATTCACCTACATGCAGTCTCGTCATAAACCTGGTCATAATAAATGAGCTCCCCATGAGTCAAGATGCGCAGGATCCGGTACACATCCTCGGAAGTGATAGTCATCTCCCTCATAGGTAAATGAAAGGTGTTATGGTTAGAGTGCCATCGCTCTGCCATAGCTATGAGAATACCTCTATTCACACAGAATCAAGGAAGAACAAGGAGAAAGGACATGCCACATCTACCAATAACTCAATGCTCAGGATCACTCAAGTCATCGATCATGTTGAAGGGTAATGGATACAAGCCTTGAACTCCAAGCGATTTAAGCTCAACCTACAAAAAACAAGTTAAACACATTAGAAATCAAAATCATTACATATTGGATCATTTCAAGTCAATCAAAATCAAAATCAAACCACAATCAATTTTCCTGATTCTATTTAGAGAGGACGGAAAATTTATCATCATCCACCATCGAAATCAAGATTGACAATCAAACATTTGAATATGACATGACTCGAACTGCAACTATATGAATCGCTATCAAATCAGACTTGTTACCTAAGCCAATCGACTGATTAACGACGCCAGATGATTCAAAAAACTGACTTAGAAATTTGCACATTTAACCAAACAGGGTATACGCGCTATTTAAATGTTTAAAAGCACTAAAAGACAAAAGTGCAGTTTAAAATGGTGAATGGGCTGGAGAAATTATTGAAAGCACTATTCAAGGTGTACGCGATATAGAATTTAGTATGCGCTATAGGAAACCCTTGTACGTTGCTAAAATACTTATATGCACAATCAAATTTGCATGCGCAATAGAAAAGGGTGAATGTGAATTGTGCCCTAGTTATACCATTTGTACGTGCTATTAAAAGTTACAGATGCGTAGTGGAAAACCACAGATGCACTGGAGAAAACTTGTACACATTGTTAAAACTATTAAATGTGCTATTTAATTTGAAAAAAGAAAAAAAAGAGGGTTTTCTAATAAAAATTTAATTTTTTTGAAATTAAATGCATTTAATGGACAAAGTGAGTTGT
>BSBK01001511.1:0-61898 GCA_027943335.1 Chamaecyparis obtusa
GTATATATATACATATATATGTATATATATAGAATATATATGTATATATATATATATATATATATGTATATATATATATATGTATATATACATATATATGTATATATATACATATACACATATATATACATATACATATATATAGACATATACATATATATATATATACATATATATATATACATATATATATATATATATACATATATATATATATACATATATATATATATATATATACATATACATATATATATATATATACATATATATATATACATATATATATATATACATATATATATATAGACATATATATATATATAGACATATATACATACATATATATATATATATATATATATGTATATATATATATATATATATATATATATATATGTATATATATATATGTATATATATACATATATAATATATATATACATACATATATAATATACATATATATATATATATACATATATATATATATACATATATATATATATATATATATATATATATACATATATATATACATATATATATATATACATATATATATGTATATATATATATACATATATAATTTTCAAACCCTAATTTAATTAAAATTATAATTGAATAAAAATATTTGTACCTGGTCTCTCGATTGCCTACCATGAGCAAGTGTCCTAGCATAAGTCCTAGATAGTGAAGGGACCATGCCAGCAATACCAACTCTGACCTATAAATATATATTTGCAATAATGAGATAGTAGAGTGGTGCAACATAGAGTAATAAATATACAAAATAGGATGATAGCATAATATAATTACAAATTGATTGAACTAAAATTAAAACTTACATCTGGTGATCCCTCCTCTGGAATAGTGGGCCGAGTCAACAAAGAAATGAAGGATTCTCGTGGGCCCTCCCTCATAGTCGGAGTAACCTATGAGAGTAAAAATATTGTCGATTATATATCAATGTACTTCATCATAGCAAACCTGGTTACAAAATACAAATAACAATATGTAAAAGTCTACGTACAATCGGGCAATCACTCTGAATTGAGACACCTGTAACCCTAGGCTATCAAACCAGTGTCAGGACATCATCGATAGCCACACCCTATACAATAAAGTGCAAGTAAAATATTTATTACTACACACAAGTGGCATACATATGCATGCATAATTAATCTTAAACAATTAACTACCTTTCCTTTGTCGACACCTGATGAAGGAACCCCCTCATGCCCCCCACTAACATCGGCTGTAGCCTACAAGAACACAATAAGATGACAATATATATTAGTAAATGTATGAATTTTATTGCTCTAATTGATAGAGATTTAAGCATGTACACCAAATGATATAAAAAAAAACTAATGGGTACATAATTTATAATATGCCATATAGTCATCAAGGCCAAATGAAATGGCCGAAAGTGTGGACTCATCCACCTATCTCACCTCCTCCTGTGTCATCGAATGAACATAAATGGAAAAAATATATATACATAAGTGCATGCAATCATTAAAACTAATCTAAATAAATAAATTATTTTAAAATTAAATAAGTCATGTGATAAATTTATTTATAATGTTTACTCTTACCATATCAAAAGGAGTCAATGGCTCTGCCTACAGCTCTTGAGCACTCTCATGAGATGTAGATGCTCCATGAGGTGTTGCAGCCTCTGCAACTATGTCTCTTGTATCCCCCTCATCAATATAATGAAACTGATATATATCAGAATCAGTAAGCCATCTGAGGCACATATGCCTACACGTAATGCACATATGGGGCTAGCATACATGTGAACTCCAACGAGCTATCGATGCACCAACAACATCCAAAGGAGGCAACACTAACCTAGTCTGAGTGATCAATGGATCACTCAGTAAATGAATGGCCCTAATAGTCTATGAGGTAGCCTCTATAATGATATTAGGATGCTGCACTGGAGGAGGGGGTGCGACATTAGTGGAGGGGACAAAGGTAGTGGCCTTTCAGCGCTGGGAAGATGGCCTAGTCTGAGGAGCTCCTCTACCTACGCCTATGTTGGGCCTCATACTCCAATAATCAACATGGTGACCAAGCACAAGCTCAGCATACATTTTTTTAAAGAAATAAAATGGGACCTCCAAATTGCTATGGGGTAGTTTATCAAAAACCATCCACCTGCGATCCAAAAAGTTTGTGCGCATTGCTTGATTTGTGCACCATTTTATTGATAATTTGGGCTTTTTGGGGTCAACTGGTATTCCAATTTTAGGATTGACAAAAAGGTGGCTATATCTTCCCTACTTATATTAAGGGCCACAATCCCATTATGGTCAAGCCCGTCATCAAATTGGGCATGCATATCATCATGCCAATGAAGAGCATCATTATGTTGCTGCATCACTGTGTCAATGTTTCCAACAATTGTATTTAGTGTGGCAAGCATGGGACCCTAATGTAGGTATATTTTGATACATGTTTTGGAAACCCCGTATTGTGTTCAAATTTTCTTGTATCAAATCTTGTAAAGATGGAGGGTTTTGAAGCGGGGGATTGTTTTGGGGATCGTTATTTGGTGCGGAAGGGTTATTTTCTTCATTGTTGTCAGCCATGCTTGATTAAATAAAAAAAATCTAAATATCAATCTAATTTCATATATTATTACAAATATAAATACAAAACCCTATTTTTTTAAAAAAATGCTACATTTAGCATGAAAATGAAATAAATTAATAAAAATCCTATAAATAACTACTTACCGAATATGCTTGGAGTTGAATTTGTTGTTTCTAATATCAGGTATCCGAAAATATATTGGGTATCTGAAAATCATGGAAAGAACTTAGGAAAATTGCGCAAGGAAATGAGGAAAAGGGCTTGCGGGTTTTGGATTTATGCAACAGTTATCGGGTACCTGATATTATCGAGTACTTGATTAGGCTTGTGCTTTGGTGGTAGGTTTTCCTAGGTGTACTGATACCCCAGGCCTACTAAAAAGTCAACAAGCACTTTCATGCACTTTTGGACGAGGTGAAAAGTGAATATTTTTCACATCACCACTTTTTGGACCCTCATGATCTTGCAAATACCCAACATACTACTATTATTTTCACTCTTTTGAAGTGAGCTTGGTAAAAAGCCAACCATGTCAAAGGTTACAATACACACTATTAGGTGTGACCTGATAAAGGATTTCAATCAACTTGTTAAAAGTGAGCCTTGTCATAGGACTTACATAAAATCCATTAGAATTTAACCTTGTTCAAAGGATTTAACATATGACTGTTAGGTCAACCTCTGTTAAAAGGAATTTGACTGTTACAATGGTTAGAAAGTAGAAGCAATATTTATCTGAAAAATATACAAATCACTTTGCAAATATCAAATCTGATTCCATAAACTAATGTTGGTTTACTGACTCTGAAACTTTTCCATCTCCATCTCTGATCTGCTCGAAACTTTTCTTCAAGCAACCACCACAATTCTCCTTCAACCTTTTCTGCTTAAATAGTCAGTAAAACTTTTCTGATCTTCCAGCATTCTCTCTTCACCCATGCACATGCATATCCAAATGCTCAGGTTCCCTTTGTACTTTCCTCAATTAGGTTAACTCATCTTATGCCGCTCAATCTCATTCATAGATCTTAGGGTTAGGTCAGATTCATTGAATCTACCCACTTCATGTTCTTCAGCTCCTTTTCTAGAATCATCTCAAATCTCTTAAAGATTTACAATAAAACATTTTACAGTGCATTTAATGCTTTCAAACAATCAATAAATAAAGTCAATACATTTTACATAATCCAAGAATTCAACAATGTTGGCTCCAAAACTAAATTCTCTTCAAATATAAAATTGTTGATGCTCGGTCAATACTATGATCAACTACTCAGTCTTCATGTAGAAATCTCGGTCATTATTAAAAATATTTACTCGGCTTACACTGTCTTCCTCAGCAATTAATTATTGTTTGGTCGACACTAGAATTTTTCTCGTCATATACTAACTCGGTCGACACTAACATTACTTAGCTTAAACATGATTTTTCCATTCTTTGCTCGGTTAAGCCTACCAGTTTAGTCTTTAGTCTTACTACAATAAATAATACATTGTCTCATCATTGTACAACATAGTCAAGTACACTTTGTAGTATCAAGATAACTCAACCTTTCCTTAGGTGCTATTGTTACCAACCTTGCCTATCCCCTTAGCAATCCTGAAATAGATATAGTACTTTCCTAAGTAGTAATAGTCTTACCAATTAAGGTTTGACATCAATGACAATACAACAATTGTTTCAATTGCAGTTTCCAACAATCTCCCTCTTTGGCATTGATGGAAACACTATATGATATCACCTAAAAAACACATGGATTGCCAACCAATCCAAAAGCTTATCTATTCATTAGAAAATTAATTTTAATATACTTAGCTTCATTCTGATTCAAAATCCTATAAGCCTCACTTCTATGACCGTCATAAGTATTCAGATCTCCCTCTATCCTGATCCTATATTTTAGTTCATCACCCTTACTTTTCAGTGTCATGTGTTATCATATCAGTTCATCTCCCTCTTTGAAAAAATGCCAAAGTAGCAACTAAAACATACATCCATCAGATGTAGATAATATTGTATGCACCCTAAAATGGTCGCCTAGACTTTGGGCCCCATTTATTTGATTTATCAATCCTGAATCATTTTGATCAATAATCAATATTTTGAACATTATCAATCTCTTGATCAAATCTTAGTTTCGATCATATATTGGATTTTTATCCTATGGGCTAACCATTTATCCTAAGTCTTTATTTGATTAAAAGGAATATTTCCTCCCCTTTTAATTAAATAAAAAGCCCCCACCTTTCCTCTTATCCTAAGTTGCACAAATAAAGTATTATTCCTATTTTATAAAAAAGGAAAAAGCACTTTTTGTCTCACATGAGGCTCAAAAGTCAACACTTCACTCTCATTGGAGGATGCTTGTGCACATGGATTGCTCCTCTTTCAAGCTCCACCGCTGATTAAGACTTTTTGCCTCTTAATCTCCATGGTCCATTTCTCCTCATTTCTTATAAAAGGAGAGCTCTCTCCTTCATTTGCATACCCACATTTTTATGCTATTGTTATGCTGCAGGTTTTGGAGCCTTTTGAAGACATCATTGCATCCAAGCTTTGAAGACCTTGTTGTTGCATTCCATTTAGTTTGCTTTCATAGTTGCATAATCATGACATTCTTAGTGTAGATTTCCTTTTATGCAATCTCACATAGTCTAAATAGGAAGGATTTGTAATCCATTGCTATTTCCTTTCATAGATTAGATTTCTTTTCAAGCATTGCATTGCATTTTCATTCTTGATTCTTGAGGATATTGGCATTGTTGCCCTTGTCTTCATTTGAATCTCTCATTGTGTGGTTGACTAGCAAGGTCACCTTCTTGTAGCTCTAGCTGAGAGCAAAACTCATAGTCCCTTGCAACTCCATGCATAGAGAGCTATGAGCCGCTTTGTGAGGCCTCATTCTTGAGCAACCTTGCAAGTAATGGTTCATAGAAGTGCATATTTTAGTGTGTACATTTCTGGCGCCCACCGTGGGGCAGAGTAGATAGCTTTGTCCTTTTATTTGATGCATTTTTCGTCATTTTCGGATTAACTGTCGGAAAAATCTGTGTCTCTGGTTTTCTGTCTCAGATTATCGCGCGACACTTCTCAGAAATATCGCGCGATATACTTCCTGTCTTGGCGCGATACTTCGCTCGGAAAAAGTATCGCACGCCTATAGCGAAGTATATCGCCTGGCATCGGGCGAAGTATCGCCTGGCATCGTGCGAAGTATCGCTCGACTGGGGAAGTATCGCCCGACTATAGGAAACTGTGTCGTGCGATACTGTTGGAGACTGAGAAACATCGCCTGGTCTGGCAGAGACTTGCTCTTTTGGTTTTTTTTTTTTCGAATTCGACTATTTTAGCTTGCTGTTTTGTTGTACTTTGTTTAATTAGGTCTAACCTGCTTTTTTTAGCTTAAATCCATTAGATTATTGCACATTTACATTTGGATTTTGATTTTGCTAACATTGTGGGCCTAACAAGTTGTGTTTGTAGGTGCTCTCCTTTGCTTAAAAAATTGCTAAAACCGCATGTCAAAGAGGGCTACTAACAGTTTTTGCAGGGCTGCCCAAGCATAAAAACAAAAAAAAAAAATTTTCCATTTCTCGCTTATTGTTGTTTTCCTTTCATTTGTGGCATTTACTAATTGTATTAGGAATCTTAATACCTTGTGAAAGGGATTTTGAGGTGGTAGGAGAAGTATGCTCTTCACCTTTAGGTGAATCAGAAAATCTTGACCCATCTTAAGGTTTTGGAAGCAAGGGGGTAATTGATCTCTTTGCTTGGTGTGTTTGGGAAAAATTCTTGAGATAGGGGAGTATGCTCTTCACCCTTGTGGTGAATCAAAAACCTTGAACCTCAAGATTTGATCCATTTTGTTTAGTTTAGGAATCCTTTAGAGGGCCTGCTCTTGAGCAATCAAGAGGAACGACTCAAGTGGGGACAACCTTGTCATCATTCTCCTTGGTGGCAAGTGATTCCAACTCACTATAATCTCAAGGCTATCAAGGACACCAAAAACCTTGATAGACATAACACTTGTCTTCGCTTGATGTAAGTACTTGTGGGATTGTGACCATGAGGAAAACATTGAGCAAGAATGCTTAAGGTACTCTTGAGGCCGCGAGGTCCTAGTCCTTTATGAGGAGCAAGAGGGGTGTTGTGAACGGAAATCCTCATTAAGAACCATTAGATAGAAGCCACCCTCTTTTAGCCGCTTATCTTCTTAGTGCAAGGATTGATCCAAGTGGTTTACCCGGATCACCTTAAGATACTCACCATATGTGTCCCTTTGGTTGTGTCATTTTGACATTTCCATGACAAAGCCAATATCTCTTGTGGGCAACCACTTGGTGTGAGGCAAGGGGGCATCAAGTTGTGGGCTAAGTTGATAAGTATTGAGCCTTGTCTTGTAGGTAGTAATTGCTTGATTTGTCTTCGATTGTGTGATACCAGTGTAAACGTTCTCAACATACAAACAATCGGTAGCATTCATAGGGTGCTTTTTCAATTTTGATATCACAAGTGTTTGTCTTGGCAAGGTTGCTTTTGCCCTTGTTTCAAGTGCTTGAAGACATGTTTGATTCTTTACTGTTTGCAAACCTGTCCAAATGCTGTTGAATTTGTGACTGAAACCAAGAACATCAACCCTCAGACTGAAAATTTTGACCAAACAGACCCAAAAATGCAAATTTCACACAATTCTGGTCAAGAGTTGAATAATTCTGTAACAGTATCGCACCCTGTAAGGCGAAGTATCGTGCGATACTTCGCACATGTTAGAAATATCGCACCCTTTGAAGAGGAATATCGTGCGATAGTTCGCCCCTGACGGACTATCGCCCTGCCTGCCTGGGGTATATCGCCCTATAGTATTAAGAAATATCGCCTGTCTTAGGGCGAAGTATCGCACGGGTAGAGGTTTATCGCCCCAGTAGCCTGGAGTATATCGCCTGACTCATTTTTGTCGTGCTTAAATTTTGGTCAGTTTCAGTTGCTGTCAATTAGGCCAGGTCTTAGAACAGGCTTCTCACCCTGACGTTTGAAATTTGTCTTGACTCCCAATCTCTGGTTCTTAGTTCTTCGGGATAGCATCGTTTGGTTTACAAAGTCACTTTGGAATAATTGTCAAATTAGAAAGCCATTTTTGGTGCCGAGGTTCATCTTTAAAAGTGTTAGCTATATTCTGGGAAAATTTCAATTCTCTTATTGTCCAAATCGCTTTCATTTTCAATTATCTTTTGGCCTAGTCCAACCTCCTGATTCAAAAGTGCAAGGGTAGTCACCCTTTGATTTGAAGCACCTCTTTGACAGTGTTGGTAAAGCCCCCTTTCTTTTTTTTCAGCTTTCTTTGGACAATAGAGGATTTCGATTATCCTAGTTTGGTGTGGACACTTTGAAAGGTCACCTTATCATTGAGAATATCTCTTTTTCATGTCAGTTACGACAAGGTACCAAGTTAATCAAGGGAAGCGACCCCCTGTTGCCTTTAGCCAGTTACCACCTATCAAGACCCGTCGACAACCTAAGGGAAAAGGACCCCTTTTTGACCAATCTCCTAAGAGTGAATCCGAGGTTTGTTTCAATCCGGGAGCTAACCCTAGTGAAGTGAGCACCTCTTTCATACCACTTTCATCAAGCATGGACATGAGTTACACTTTCACCCGGCAACAAAGAGAAGCCATGAATCAAACTCTCGAGGATATCTTTCAACGACACAGAGGAGAGTATGGTGGTTCTTCTCATGCCAGTCCACCCGGGTCACCTCCTAACAACGCGAGGTATTTTGATGCTCAACAACGAGCTGAAAGACAGCATAAGTCAGCCCACTCAGATTCAGGGTCACAACACGAAGACCAGAACAACGAATCTGGTGATCACCATATCAACGCAGCTAATGCAATAAGGCATTCAAGACAGACCTCCCCACTTAAGGACACTTCTCGATATGCAAATACAAGATTAAGAAGCATTGAGAGAGAGAAGCAAGCCTACTTAGATGAACAGGCTGCAAAAAAGGAAAAATTCCGACAACTAGAGGAAGAGGAACGTGCATTGTTGGATATACAGAAAAGAGTCGCCCAAGAAGAGGAAGATAGACTCTATGCACAACAACTCCAAAATCGATCTAACAGGAGGGGAGCCAATAGTGGGACCAACTCGCCCCCATCTACCCCTTCCCCTAGCCCTCGAAGAAGATCAAAGACACCCTCACGATCCCGAAGTCCTAGAGGAAGAAGGACTTCAAGATATGACCATCATAGGAGACAATCGTCTCATAGACATTCAAAGCAACCCTCCCAACGAGCACATCATGGCTCACAACATGGAGGCAGTTATGCTAAATCCGATCATATGGATTTCATGACTATGCAACAAGAACCATCCTTTCAAGCCTATGTGGAGCAATACGTGGAACAAAACAAAGACCAATTTTTGGAAAGTCTTATCAACAAAGGCGCTAAAGTTCCATATAACTTTGATGTTCACCAAAAAATCAAGAAACAGAATCCTTCAACTGATGAGTTAATCTTACAAATGCAAAAGGATATAGACAGAATGAAGGCTCCCAAGAGTACATTTCATTTGGACTCCATATGTCCTAATCCCATTGACAAAAGTGTGGTGATGGTAGAATTCCCTAAGAAAGTTGAATTCCCAACATACGACAAATATGATGGCACGGGTGACCCTCATGACCATGTTCGACAATTCTACATAATGAGCTTTTCCTTTCACCACGAAGACTCCTACTTGCTGCGATTATTCCCAAGGAGTTTAAAAGGCCAAGCCATGGAGTGGTTCACCAACCTTTCCCCTCCAGTAAGGACATTTAGAGAACTTGTCCAAAGATTTGTGCAACATTTTGCCTACAATTTATCTAGGTCGGTCACCATGCTTGATTTGTGTAAACTTAAGCAGAATCAAGGGGAATCTTTTGTCACCTTTTTGCAACGATGGAGGCGATTGTGTTCGAAATACCCAAGGACAATCCCTGAAGAAGAGAGAATTGATATCATTGTGAACAATCTAATACCAGAACTCAAGTATGAAGTCAAGAAGATTCCATTTAATTCTTTTGATACTATGGTAGAGGTGGCATGTCGCATTGAGGATGTCCTGAAAGAACAAGGAATTTTGGCTAAACCAACAAATAACAACAATAGCCAAAATAACAATACTAATGGTAACAAGGACAAAAAGAACTCTTGTTGGAACAAAAACAAGCAAGTCGTCAATGACGGAGTTGTTGATTCATCTCAAGTCAAAAATGAAGGAGTTCTTAATCTCTCTCATGCAGTTCAAGCTATGAAGTTGCAAACATCATCAACGCAACAAGACAAACCTCAGTATCAAAAGAGATCTAAAACGGAGAAAAGACAATTCACTAAATTGGGAGAATCCTATGCAGATGTTTTTAAGACACTCGTTGCTCATAATCTGGCGCACCCACAGGATCCTACAAAACATCGAATACCAGATCCTTTACCTCATTGGTGGGATGCTAAGGCTTTTTGCGTTTTCCATAATGGGATTGGACACGACATAGAAAATTGTTTCAAACTCAAGCATCTTGTCCAAGACCTTATTGAGAAAGGACAATTACAAGTGGATGGGTTAACTACTAATGCGGACCATAAAGCCTTTAAAGAGCCCTTGCCTAAATATGAAAAAGGAGAGAATTCTAGTAAGAATGGCAAGGCGGCTATTAACTATACATACACACACGCTGATAATGTGATTAACATGCTTGAAGTGGCTGACGATAATATCAACATGGTGAGAAAGAAAGATCCTTATGGACATAATGTGGACTCAATTCCTATGACTAATGAAAGACCCGCTGTGGTGATAAGAGGTCCTCACACACAAGGAATGCCCCGGTCCCTCAATGTTGTCACTAGGGGACAGGCTCAAGCACCCATTATCATCAAAGGTCCTAGCACTAGCAAGTCTAAACAACCCACGTCCAAAGGTGCTCCTCCAAAACCTGTCATTGGTCCTGATTCCAATTATAACCTTATTGACCAACTACAACGAACACCCGCTCAGATATCCATTTTTGAGCTTTTAGAATTATCTCCTAAGCACAAGCGCGTCCTCGAGGATGCCTTGCGAACAGCCAATGTCCCTAATAACTTAGATGTCGACCAATTCCAAAACATGGTCAACCATTTGGCTAGCCCTCATTTCCTCACCTTCTCAGAAGAAGATGACAAATCCATTAGTCACCCGCATAATTTGGCCTTACACATCGAGGTCATGATTCATAAAACCCGTGTTAGACGTGTACTGATAGATGGGGGTGCGGGGCTCAATATTTGTACTCTGAGTTTGCTGCTAGCTCTAGGGTATTCTGAGAACGTCATTGACACAAAGAAAAGAATCACAATCAAAGCATATGATGAAGCAGAAAGAAGTTCTAAGGGATTGGCTGTTTTGCCTATTCATATTGGTCCTGTAGAAAGAGACATATTATTCCAAATTGTTGATGTCGGACCTCTCGCCTACAACATTTTGCTAGGTAGGCCATGGATTCATGAAATGCAGGCAGTCCCATCGACATATCACCAGTGTGTTAAGTTCCCCCATAATGGTGTAGAAATTTGCATCCCGGGAGACAGTGCTCTATCAGTTAATAACATTTCTGCGGGATCACATGTACCTTTGAATAGAGAAGCTGACAATCTTAGTAGTTCACTTGAACAATGTAAGCAGAAATTCAAGACCGTGGACCTTGGGATGGGAGATTATAAGATTGATTCTTTTACAAAAATGCCAATCTCTCCTAGGTCTTATGGGAGACCCTCCCCAAATGTGAAGCCTTCATCATCAGCAATGATGTTATTTGGGAAATTTGTTGAGTCTTCGGTCCCCATTCAAGAAGAGAAAGAGGAAGTTGCTGTAAGGAACTGGATATATCACGAAGAGAAATACAAACATAATGAGAATTTTGCTCCTTCACCTGAAACTTATGGGAAAGGATATACACTGGTCAAAAATATGGGATATCCGGGATTTGGTCCCCTTAGTCATAGGCTAGATGCTAAAGCTGAGCCTCTTGATCATGCTCTCTTTGGACGCAAAAATAAGTCCACAATCGGCTTAGGTTTTGAGAACAAGAAGAAGAAAGGTATCCCTGTCCCAGTGGCAACGGACAGCGACAGTGATGCAGATTATACGCCCGATCTCTCCAATCAACAAGATGTGCCTGATGATTGGGTGCCCTCAACGAATCTCCTTTGGGGAGATTCCACAGATTTGATGCTTAATAATCCTACTATCCCAGCTGCGACGGATAGTGATTGTGTGACTTCTAGATCGACAAAGGAAAATGTTACTGTCCTAGCTGCGACGGATAGTACCAATACTAGAAAGGGAGAAACCCTCCCTAACCTTGAGGCTTCTACATCACGAGGCCTAAATCATGACTCAGAGACAGACTCCCATGAATATGAATGGGATTCGCTTTCAGATGCAACAATTGATCTAGATGTGGATATTATCCACGCCTATAGTACCCAACCCGATGCAACTAACGATCCTAGTGTCAGACTAGAGGATTGCCCTCCTCAAATCGCCTTAGTAGACGATGCTTCGTTTGATAGGATGAGCCCCAATTCAGGTATCTTAGGAGAAGACTTGATGAGCTCCGATTATATGGTCACCAGAGATGACAACTTTCACATTCACAACATCGAACCTACCATTGACTTGCCCCTTGTCCACTTTGACCTGATTGACTGGCCCCAGCGCCACCATGAGCCCACATTCCTCACATTTCGCAATGATTACAAAATTGCTTGCTATCTGAATGCTCTCGAACCCGTGGCTTCTTCCACCAGTGAACCAACAACCAGCATGACGGAGCCTGATATTAAGTACCTCAGTCTCAAAACAAAAGAGAAAAAGAAAAATAGGTCTGATGGCGAAAACCACTTTGTGGCGGTGTCAGAACCAAAAATAGTAAAAAGAAATGACGCATCCAAAGGTGAAAACCTCTTTGAGGCACCTAAGGATGGGGTACTTAATAACTTGCCGAGTTATTTCCAGGATAGATCATCAATCTTGATTGAACCAACAAAGCCGGTCAATCTAAACACAGAAGAAAACCCTCAGATAGTCCATCTTGCTCAGTCTTTATCAGAGGAAGAGACCAAGGCATATGTACAGTTTTTACAAAAAAAGAAAATTAATTTTGCATGGACCTACTCAGACATGCCAGGGCTTGACACAAATCTCATAATGCATCACTTATCTATAGCTCCAGGAGTCAAGCCAGTCAAACAGAGACTAAGAAAAATGCATCCACATATAGCTCTACTTGTCAAAGGAGAATTAGAAAAGCTTTTGAAAGCTGGATTTATTAGAGCCATTGATTATGCAGAATGGATCTCGAACATAGTACCGGTATCCAAACATGATGGGTCCATTCGTGTCTGCACAGATTTTAGAGATCTAAACAAAGCATGCCCAAAGGATGACTTTCCACTGCCAAACATTGACATGATAGTGGACATGACGGCGGGCTATGACATATATTCCCTAATGGATGGTTTCTCGGGGTATAATCAAATCAAAATAGCTCCTGAAGACCAAGAGAAAATAGCATTCACATGTGCATGGGGAACCTACTGTTGGAACGTCATGCCATTCGGGTTAAAGAATGCAGGAGCAACCTACCAAAGAGCTATGACAACTATCTTTCATGATATGATGCACAAAAATATGGAAGATTATGTGGATGATACCCTGGCAAAATCAAGAAAAAGGGACACACACCTCAATGATCTGGAAGTAATTCTAGATCGTATGGAACAATTTCAACTCAGATTGAATCCAAAGAAGTGCGCATTTGGCGTCACCTCAGGCAAACTTTTAGGATTCATAATATCAGCAAAAGGTATCGAGGTTGATCCCGAAAAGGTCCAAGCAATCCTAGATATGCCACCTCCTCGAAATATCAGCCAAATGAGAAGTCTTCAAGGACGTCTTCAATCAATTAGGAGGTTTATTTCTCAGCTTGCAGATAGAGCGCAACCCTTCAACAAGACATTGCATAAGGGTGCTTCTTGTGTTTGGAACGAGGATTGTCAAAGGAGCCTAGATCAGATCAAACAATACTTGGCTAATCCTCCGATCTTAATGCCTCCTATTCCAGGGAAACCATTGCTTCTATACATCTCAGCTACAGACACTTCCCTGGGGGCATTATTGGCTCAAACAGATGATACTGGGAAAGAACGGGCCATCTACTATATCAGCCGTACTCTAGTCTCTTATGAGATCAATTACAATAATATTGAGAAGTCTTGTCTCGCGGTGGTGTTTGCTTCTCAAAAGTTGCGCCACTACATGCTTGCTCATACCATACACTTGATTGCCAAAATTGATCCCCTTAAATACTTGCTTGGTAAGGCTGCCCTGACGGGTAGACTTGCTAAATGGATGATGGTCCTCACTGAATTTGACATAGAGTACGTTGAAAGGAAGGCAATAAAAGGGCAAGCTATTGCTGACCAATTAGCTGATTTTCCAATCCAAGATAGTATGCCAGTCCAAGTGGAATTCCCAGATGAACACATCTTATATACCACTACTCGCATTTGGACAATGTTCTTTGATGGCTCCCGCATGCAAAATGGGTCAGGTGCTGGAGTGTTATTTGTTTCTCCACATGGGTACAACATTCCAAAGTCTTATAAACTATTATTCCCATGTACCAATAATATTGCAGAATATGAAGCTTTAACTAATGGCTTGAAAATGGCTATAGAATGGAATATCACAGAATTACATGTCTTTGGGGATTCTCAGCTAATCATCAACCAAGTCAATGAAGAGTATCAAACCAAGGATGACAAATTGATACCTTATAAAAAGATGGTTGATTCTTTGAAACGCTATTTCACCTTTGTGACGTTTCAACAAATCCCTAGGATAGAGAACAAAGCTGCAGACGCCATGGCCACATTGGCTTCACTTCTTCAGTTGGAGACACATGAATCCAGATTTGAATTCCTGGTGGAAGAGCTACACCATCCCATCTTTGACTCATCTGAAAGCCGTGTCATTTGTGCCATTATCACACACGAGTCCTCCCGATATGGTGCTATCTATTCATATCTTCGTGATGGCATCATCCCTGACACATTCACCCGCTCCGAACGCCGAAACCTCATCCGTAACGCCTCTCGCCACACCCTCATCTCTGGTGACTTATATAGAAGGGGTTTAGATGGGACACTCCTTAGGTGCTTGGAAAAGGAGGAATCCAACCAAGCGTTAGCTGACATCCACGAGGGCATTTGTGGTGGGCATTCTAATGGTCTTGCCATGGCCCGAAGGTTGCTTAGGGCGGGATATTATTGGCCCACAATGCAGATAGATGCAGTCACCTTTGCTAAGTCATGTGAAAAATGTCAGAAACACGGCAACCTGATTCATGCTCCGGGTAGGGAACTAATCCCTTCTATTTCTCATTGGCCATTTCAGCGCTGGGCCTTTGATCTGGTTGGGCAAATTCACCCCAACTCATCAGGTGGACACAAGTTCATCATTACTGCCACTGACTACTTCACAAAATGGGTAGAGGCTGTACCACTTTCTGTTGCTTCAGGAAGGACCATTTCTTTGTTCATCTTGAACCATATCATTTGCCGATTTGGAGTGCCTTCTGAGATCATTACTGACAATGGAGGTCAATTTAAGAATAAAGACCTAAAGCACCTATGCCAAAAGTTTAAAATTAAGCAACATTGGTCCTCCATATATTTCCCACAAGGAAACGGACAGGCAGAAGCTTCTAACAAAACCATTCTTAAGATTCTTCATAGAACAGTACACAAGAATGGTAGGGATTGGCACTTGCAAATCAATCCAGCACTATGGGCTTACCGAACAAGCATTCGCACACCTACAGGGGCCACTCCTTTTTCTCTCACCTATGGCGCTGAAGCAATATTGCCTTTGGAAGTCGAGATACCATCCCTTAGAGTCTCACTCAAAGGATTGATTACAGATGAGGATTACCGTGCCATGAGGTTGCAGGAACTAGAACTTCTAGATGAGAAGCGTAAGGCTTCCTTTGATCATATGAGAGCGTATCAGAAACGTATGTCCAAGGCATTCAACAAGAAGGTTCGCCCTAGAGAATTTCAAATAGGTGATCTTGTTTTACGAGAAAACCCTAAGAACCAGCAAAACAGAGAGCAAAAGGGCAAGTTTGAACCTAACTGGCTTGGACCATATGTCATCACAGCTGCTTTTGGTACTGGTGCGTATTTACTGTCAGATCCTGATGGAGAACAGCTCCCTGATCCCATCAACATTGTGCACCTTAAGAAGTTCTATCCTTGATGCCCATTCTGTCTGGGGGCATCTTTTGTATATATCTTATTGATCCTGAAAAAATACCAAAAAAATTGATATATGATTGCTGAAAAAATCCTAAAAAAAGCATAAAAAGTCCTGAGAAAAAACTACAAAAAAATCAAAAAAATTCAAAAATTCAAAAAAATAGAAAAAGTGCCTTGGTGAAAACCTAGCAATAGGCGCCTTGGTAGCAAAAATACAAAAAAATCAAAAAAATGAAAAAATGAAAAAAAGATTCCAAGTGGTGAAAACCTGGAAACAGGCGCTACTTGAGGCCTTTGCACCCCTATTTGTTAGCATGCGTCCTCGACACTTAGCCACTTGTCATCATGCCTTGACCTTATTTGGCCTAGTCTGGAATTGGTCTTTGTCTTTGTCTAGGGGGCATAACTGTTCGCATAGGTCCTTTTGGTGAGTTTGTCTCTTGGGGCATTTCACAACAGGTGTTTTTCAACACCACCCCAAACAGTGTTTTTCAACACTACCCTTGCGTCGAGTGTTTCTTAACACTTATCAGATGTCTTACCCAATAGTCCACAGTATGATGCGATATTTCCCATTTGCAGATAAGATACTCAGAATTTGACTCTATGACCAACACACACGCACTTAAACAATCAACTCGCTGGCGATATGATGACTTTATTTTTCTTTGTGTGCTGTCTATGAGGATTTCTTTTGATGAGTGATCTCTCCCTGAGAAGTTTTCGATGATGCATAGCTAGAAGACTGAGGGAATGAGAACATGTTTTCTTTCTTTATCTGCTTGTGGGTATATTTTGTTGATTCTAACTGTCATGAGCATTTATGCTGGTCCTACTTGACACTATGGATTGACAAGGTATTATCCTTGACTGTTTTGCGAGTGCATGCTTTTAGCTATCCTGACTTTCATGTGTCTTGATACAAGCATAATCCCGCCATATCAAACTTAGGTAATCTTACTGCATTAGTCATCTTGACCTATATGTCTTTGATGCCTAGGTAAGATTTCCACATTTCTATCTGATAAAGATCATATTCATATCCACATAGTAAAGCTAGTGTGCATTGTATGATCTTACGACGCTACCAATAACGCTCGATGATGATAATTAGATGTCTATAAGCATTGTGACCTTGCAAGTCAACCACTTTCATAGTAGCTTGCATTTTTTTTAGGTTCATGATAGTTTAGTTTTGCACTTTGCATATGAAGAGAGCTCTCCTTTTCATCTTTCATGGACCTATCAGTCGATTGTGCTCACCTTTCACTTCTTCTTGATCATATCTTTCACTCCTTGTCTTTCACATCACAGCCTTTTCTATTCCTATAGCATTTTGACTTTTTGACCAATTTTCAAAACACCTCGGAATTGCGCGAAAATTGCACCCCTAGCTAATTTCGACGTCCTGGATCCATTTTCGGACTCGAAATCAAAATCTGAGGTCATCTTCATAGTCAAAATCGTGTTTCAAAATCTTCCCCCCTTCTGCGCAGTTGGCTGATCTTTTGAGGCCTAATAATCTTTGCTGGGGCATCGTCATTCCTTCCTTTTCATGTCTTCCAAACTTCTAGTCTTTTATTCATAGCCATTTCATTCCCTCATTTCTCGCGTTGACTACATCTTTCCAGTCAGGCTGGGGCATGTTCTATTGCCTAATGGTTTACCTATTTGACCCTTACATTCGATTATGATTTGATCAAATCTTTATCGATTTTCTGTCTCTCCTCTACCTGATTTCGATTTCGATTCCGAGGGGGCAGTACCTATGGGATTCTCATCCCTGATTTCTTGATGTTCTTGATTCAGACATCTTTTGTGAGCTTTTGCTCAAAACTTGAGATTCTTATCTCCCATTTTTAGACATTGATTATTGCCTAGCAGCGACGGTGATGGTTTTGTCTAAAGCTTGATTTGCACCTAGCAGCGACGGTGTTGGTCTAAGCTTTTGTTTATGTTTGTCCGGATATGATCCCGAATCGACCTCATATCTGAGTTGTTTTGTGATCCCAAATCGATCTCACATTGCAACTTCATTCTTTGACTACATGTGTTCCCAAATCGATCACACATTAGTCAAAGAGGGGCAAATGTATGCACCCTAAAATGGTCGCCTAGACTTTGGGCCCCATTTATTTGATTTATCAATCCTGAATCATTTTGATCAATAATCAATATTTTGAACATTATCAATCTCTTGATCAAATCTTAGTTTCGATCATATATTGGATTTTTATCCTATGGGCTAACCATTTATCCTAAGTCTTTATTTGATTAAAAGGAATATTTCCTCCCCTTTTAATTAAATAAAAAGCCCCCACCTTTCCTCTTATCCTAAGTTGCACAAATAAAGTATTATTCCTATTTTATAAAAAAGGAAAAAGCACTTTTTGTCTCACATGAGGCTCAAAAGTCAACACTTCACTCTCATTGGAGGATGCTTGTGCACATGGATTGCTCCTCTTTCAAGCTCCACCGCTGATTAAGACTTTTTGCCTCTTAATCTCCATGGTCCATTTCTCCTCATTTCTTATAAAAGGAGAGCTCTCTCCTTCATTTGCATACCCACATTTTTATGCTATTGTTATGCTGCAGGTTTTGGAGCCTTTTGAAGACATCATTGCATCCAAGCTTTGAAGACCTTGTTGTTGCATTCCATTTAGTTTGCTTTCATAGTTGCATAATCATGACATTCTTAGTGTAGATTTCCTTTTATGCAATCTCACATAGTCTAAATAGGAAGGATTTGTAATCCATTGCTATTTCCTTTCATAGATTAGATTTCTTTTCAAGCATTGCATTGCATTTTCATTCTTGATTCTTGAGGATATTGGCATTGTTGCCCTTGTCTTCATTTGAATCTCTCATTGTGTGGTTGACTAGCAAGGTCACCTTCTTGTAGCTCTAGCTGAGAGCAAAACTCATAGTCCCTTGCAACTCCATGCATAGAGAGCTATGAGCCGCTTTGTGAGGCCTCATTCTTGAGCAACCTTGCAAGTAATGGTTCATAGAAGTGCATATTTTAGTGTGTACAAATATCTATGCAGCTCAATGTCTTCTCCCTCTCTCATCTTGCTTATGACTGATTCCTTGTCTTTTCTCTTTTTCACAACTCTAGACCAACCCTAAAGTGTGACAATCTTCTGCATCAATTTGTCAAATATTCTACTGTAGCATATTTGATGCAGTGCTCCTAGCTTGTCTAGGCAGCCTCGGTTAGGGGAAGGACCCCTAATTGACTTCTCAAATACTCATGAGCTTCTCTGGGTAAAGCTTTAGTGAATATGTCTGCTAATTGTTCTTTTGTATTCACATATTCCATTCAGACTTCTTTATCTTGTACTAATTCTCTCAAGTAGTGATAATTGATTGCAATGTGCTTGGTCTTAGTGTGCATCACTGGATTCTTAGAAATATTGATAGCACTTGTGTTGTGACAGAAGATAACAATAGGTTTAGTGATTTATTCTTTCATGCCTATCAACAATTGTTTTATCCACACCAAATTTGAACAGTTTACTACAGTGGCAACATACTCAGCCTTGACAGTAGATTGGGAAATGCAATTTTATTTCTTGCTCATCTAGGAGACTAATCTTTGTCCAAGAAAGAAAGCTCCACCACTAGTACTCTTTCTTTCGTCTACATTTCCTGCCCAATCAACATCTGTATAAACTCTGAGTTCAAATTTGTCATCCTTTTTATAATATAGACCAAAGTTAGTAGTTCCTTTCAAGTATCTCATAATTCTTTTCACAGCCATCATGTGTATTTCCTTAGGATTGACAGAGAATCTTGCCACAATCCCAACAACTAGTGCAATATCTGGTCTACTATGTACAACATACTGTAATTTTCCAATCATGGATCTGTACAAAGTTTGATTCACTTTTGCAGCATCATCATTCTTAGATAGCTTTTGTCTAGTCACCATGGGAGTACTCACTAGTTTAGCATCTTCCATCTCAAAAGTTTTTAGTATTTCATTAACATACTTAGACTGTGTAATGAAAATTCCATTCTTTTTCTGATATACTTGTAAACCAACAAAGAATTTGATCTCACCAAACATACTCATTTCAAATTCAGTTTGCATTTCATTTGAAAATCTTTTACACAATGCATCTTGTCTACCAAAAATAATGTCATCCACAAAATTTTTTGCCAACAGGATACCTTTACCTTCTTCATCCTTCATGTACAGATTGCTTGTGTCATTTGTTCTTGAAAATCCAATCTATATCAAGTAGTTGTGCAACCTCTCATACCATGCTTTGGGAGCTTGCTTCAATCCATATAGTGCTTTGTTCAGTTTGCACACCATGCATCTTCTGTTTGGATAAATAAAACCTTCTGGCTATTCTATGTAAACTTCTTCTTCTAGTATACCATTCAAAAATGTAGACTTGACATCCATTTGATATAGCTTGAAATCTTTATAAGCAGCATATGTAAGAAAATTTCTTACTCCTTCCAATCTAGCTACAAGGGAAAATGTCTCCCCATAGTCTATTCCTTCTTCTTTTGCATAGTCTTTGCATACCAGCCTAGCTTTGTTCCTAGTTATTTCACCATTCTCATTCATCTTATTCTGAAACACCCAATTTGTTCCTATAACATTTTTGTTTTCAGGTCTCCACACCAGAGTCCAAGTATCATTCTTCTCAATTTGGTCAATCTCTTCATTCATTGCTTGTATCCAGTCTTCATTCTCTAATGCCTCTCTAGTTGACTTCATTTCAAATTCACATAGTAGGCATGTTGGATCCTTAGTCTTACTTCTGGTCTGAATTCCAGTATTCTTGTCTCCAATTATCTGTTAAGGCTTGTGATGTCTTCTTACATATTTTTTCAAAATAGGTTTAGCTCCTCTCTCCTCTATTTCATCAGGTTCCTCAACAAGATTATTAGATTCAGCTTCTGAATGCTCGACAATCTCTTCTTGATACTCGACATGTTCTTGTTCTCTTTCGACACTATTTTCCTGATGTTCGGCAGCATTTTCTTGTAGCTCAACATTTCTTACCCGAGACTCAGCATCAAGTGCAAGTCTGTTACTTGCCTCTTCTTCTTCCTCAATGTACACAAAAGATCTATAATCTTCTAGTTCTCTTTTTCGATTAGCTTCATTTCTTTCTGCATACTCATCAATTTTGACATTCACACTTTCCACAATTTTGTTAGTGTTAGAGTTCAAACACTTATAGGCTTTACTTTTTGTGGAGTATCCTAGGAATATGCCTTCATCACTCTTAGCATCAAAATTTCCATTCCTAGGGTCTTTTAATATATAGCACTTACTTCCAAAGATTCTAAAGTATTTAACACTCAGTCCATGCTCATGCCATAATTCATAGGGTGTCAGATTTGTACCTTTCTTGATCTATACCTAGTTAAAAGTGTAGATAGTAGTGCTTATAGCTTCTTTCCAGTATTTATGTGCCATATTCTTTTCAATCAACAATGTCCTTGCACAATCCAAGATAGATCTGTTTCTTCTTTTTGCTATACCATTCTGTGGAGGTGTTCTCAGTACAAACATCTATCTTTTAATTCCTCTATCATTGTAAAATAGATTAAATTCATTTGATGTAAATTCTCCACCTCAGTCAGATCTAAGACATTTCAGGTTCCTACCTATCTCCTTCTCAACCTTAGCCAAATACCACTTAAAGAATTGAAAAGCTTCAGATTTTTCTATTAGAAATATTACATGCATCATCCTAGTATGATCATCAACAAATAAGATAAAGTATCTAGCACCACAGTAACTTTGTACACCCATAGGTCCACAAAGGTCAGTATGAACCAAATCTAAAATGTTTTTAGAAGTAAAGGATTTGCTCTTAAAACTTGACTTTGTCATTTTTCCTAACTGACATTCCTTACACATCACATTCTTAGGTTTCTTCAATCTAGGTAGACCTCTTACCTTTTTCTTCTTACTTATCTCTACTGGATTTTCAAAGTTAACATGACATAGCCTTTTATACCATAACCAAATGTCATCAAGTTGTGCAATTAAACATGTTTCTTCAGATAGGTCCAGATAGAACAAATTACCTCTAGTCTAATCTCCACTTCCAATTAGTTCTCTAGTAGCATTAAATATTTTAGCTTGCTTGTGATGAAATTCCACTCGGTAACTAGTTTTGTTGAGCTAAGAAACACTTAACAAATTATAATTAAGACATTCAACCCAATATGCATTTTCACAAGATATCTTATCAGTCATTTTAATCAAACCTTTTCCTCTAGCAGGACATGGTGCATCATTACCAAATTTTACACTTTTACCTCTATAATGATGTAAGGTCTCAAACTTATTTTTGTCACCAATCATGTGATGTGAACAACCACTATCAATAATCCATTTATCATTCTTGTTCACATAGGATATCAATGCAATTTTCTCATCCTCGTCAGATTCATCTTTTATTGCAACATAGACTACCTCAATTTCAAAATCATCACTATCAGTGTCAGTTTCTTTTTTAGCAATGTAACAAGATTTCTTACCTTTTCCTTTGTAGTCTTTGTTCCATCAGTAGCTTCTATCATCTCTTCTATCTTTGTGTTTTCTTTTTCTTTCATCATCTTTATCCTTCCTGTCAGGACATCTAGCAGCTATACAACCAACTTTATTACATGAAAAACATATAATAGGGAGTTTACCTTTATACTTCCCTTTTCCCCTTCTCAATCTTCTAGCCATATGAGCTTCTAGATCTTCCAGTTCTTCATCAGAAGTGTCACTGTCACATTCACTTTCACTATCACTTTCACTTTCACTGATGCATTTTTCTTTTTCTTTCTTTGGCTTGTTCAAAACTAGTTGTGACTTGAAAGAAGATTCAACATTTCTAATGCTTCCAATAGTGAAATTATCATAGTTAGAGAGTTCAAAAGTAGCCAGCTTACCAACTAAACTTTCCAAAGTAAGCACATTAGCAGAGTTACATCTAGATTCCTGAATGGCTGAGATCTTAATAACATATATAGGACGCAGGGTTCTTAAAACTTTCCCAATTATAGTTTCATCATCAATAGCCCCATTTTCTCCTCTAATAGCATTCACAACTTCTTTTATTCTACCACAATATTGTACAATATTTTCACCTTCTTGCATTCTCATTTCATCAAACTTACCTCTAAGACTCTCGGCCTTTTCTTTTACTACATTTAAGTCATTGCCATAGATTCTTGCAAGAGTATCCCACATATCCTTAGCAGTTGTACAATCCTTAATGTCCTCAAATTCTAGATAGCTTAGGACAGATGCAATTTCCAGCATTGCCTTATTATGTTCTTGCTTAGCTCTCATTTCTTCGACAGTCAAAGATGTGACAAGTGAGACATAGCTATTCTCAATGTAGTGCTTTGCAGAGTCACCAATACTGGCAAGATGCAGCTTCCTCAAACTTTTCCATGCAGGGAAGTTTTCCTTATTCAACTTCGATACCTCCTTGTTATACATCCTGATCATTTTCTTCAAGCCCCTTTAAACTTGATTTCTATAAACACTAATAATAAGAAAAAAAGCTCTGATACCAATTATTACTATGATTTAGAACAACAGAGAGGGGGGGTTTGGTGAATCAGTTGTTCTCAGGTCCTGATGTATAAAACAATCTCAAATTTTTTTCTTTAAATCAGATCCAATAACCAAAATAAACTCGGTCATCACTGATTCAATAATAGAAACATATAACAATGTAGTCCACTACCCCACTGTAACTTAACTTGTAAAACATAGAAATGTTCAAACCAAAAAATTCACACAAGTATTAACACTAGGATTTATAGTGGAAACCCAATGTAAGAAAAACCACTTTGTGACATGCTACTATTATTTTCACTCTTTTGAAGTGAGCTCGATAAAAAGCCAACCCTGTCAAAGGTTACAATACACACTGTTAGGTGTGACCCGGTTAACAGATTTCAATCACCCTATTAAAAGTGAGCCTTGTCATAGGACTTACATACACTCCATTAGAATGAAACCTTGTTCAAAGGATTTAGCATATGACTATTAGGTCAACCTCTATTAAAAGGATTTTGACTATTACAATGGTTAGAAAGTAGTAGCAATATTTATCTAAAAAATATACAACTCACTTTGCAAATATTAGATCTGATTCCATACACAAATGCTGGTTTACTGACTTTGAAACTTTTCCATTTCTATCTCTGATCTGCTCAAAAATTTTCTTCAAGCAACCACCACAATTATCCTTCAGCCTTTTCTGCTTAAATAGTTAGTAAAACTTTTTTGATCTTCCAGAATTTTCTATTCACCCATGCACATGCATATCCAAATGCTTAGGTTCCCTTTTTTCTTTCCTCAATTAGGTTAATTCATCTTATGCGACTCAATCTCATTCATAGATCTAAGGGTTAGGTTAGATCCATTGAATCTACCCACTTCATGTTCTTCAGCTCCTTTTCTAGAATAATCTCAAATCTCTTAAAGATTTACAATAAAATGTTTTATAGTGCATTTAATGCTTTCAAATAATCAATAAATAAAGTCAACATGTTTTACATAATCCAAGAATTGAACAATGTTGGCTCCAAAACTAAATTCTCTTCAAATATAAAATTGTTGATGCTCAGTCAATACTGTGATCAACTACTTGGACTTCATGTAGAAAGCTCAGTCATTACTAAAAATATTTACTCAGCTTACACTGTCTGCCTTAGCAATTAACTATTGTTTGGTCGACACTAGAATTTTTCTCAGCATATACTGACTCGGTCGACACAAACATTACTCAGCTTAAACATGATTTTTCCTTTCTTTTCTTGGTTAAGCCTACTAGTTTAGTCTCTAGTCTTACTAAGATAAACAATACATTGTCTCATCATTGTACAACATAGTCAAGTACACTTTGTAGTATCAAGATAACTCAACCTTTCCTTAGGTGCTATTATTACCAACCTTGCCTATTCCCTTAGCAAAACTCAAATAGATATAGTACTTTCTTAAGTAGCAATAGTCTTACCAATTAAGGTTTGATATCAATGACAATACAACAATTGTTTCAATTACAGTTTCCAACAAATAACCCCAATATCAATAGAGTGTTGCTTCACCCTATTTGGATCCTGAGCAATAACACTAGGAACCACGATAGTGTCCTCCTTGAGGAAACCCTAACAGATGCAAAACTTGAAGTGATAGCATATGACTAAAAATGTATAATACTTTCTCCTTTTCCTATAAAAACTATAGGTTGAGGAAAAAAACCACCCTGGATAATATTTCCTAACAAACAAACCTTTGAAACCCCACCCACCACATCTTCGCATGTAGAAGGGACCAGAAAAACTTGAGACATCGTAGAAGGTCCAAAGAGCACAAAGGAATTCAACGTAGAGGAAGCCCTAAGAGGAGAGAGGAAATTTCATTGCAACAAAAAAGATAGCCTATGCAGAGCCACCAATGACAGCAAGGGCACAAGTGCACAACCCAAGTGGAAGATAACACATTGTCACCACAACATGAGCTCCCTTGATAAGAGGGGCCACACCATAAATGTCATTTGAATTTTTCACCGAGCAAGAATGGTTGTTGAAAGAATTCAAAGGAAGAGCCATGACAATGAACTATAACAAGATTTTTCTTTGTTACAAAAGAATCCTTTATCCATTTAAATCAAGAAAAAGAAAAGGGCTAGAGAATCCAGAGAGTGTTGAAAAAGAACCAAGAACAATAGGGTGAACCTTAACAGGTCACAACTAGATGAAGGGTAACTCAAGGCTGAGCTCTAACTCATTTTGGTTTGTTACAGAAGTATCCTTTATCAATTTGAATCTTGAAAAAGAAAAGGGCTAGGGGTAAAAGCACAATAATCAGTCACCTTTTAAGCTAACTTATCAACATAGTTGAATTTTAGTATTTCTAACTAAAAATTGATTTTGGTCAAACATATGGTCTAGCTAGATTCATTCTAGCTAAGTTAGATAAGTGGTTTAATTTTTTCAATTGGAAATGTCTATTAAATGCATGTTTTATACCACTTTGGGTCCAATTACTATAGAAACAAAATTATTTCAGAAAAGTGACATTTCAATAAGTCCTATTCTTTTTAATGATATTTAAAAAACAAAACTCTTTTGTAGAGATGAGAGTCAAGAATATCCTCATATAAATTCTATAGTGTTTTAATTAGACATAGTCTATTGTAATAAAAAACTATTGCAAGTAGGTATTTTAACAGTCAAGGAGATGTTGATTTAGACAAAGAAAAAATACTAAATAATATTAATTTTTTTTGCAAAACATATGGTGCACTAGAGGAGAGAGTCCCCTTCACTAATATATATTTCTTTTTTTGATTGGGATAGATTTGTTATAAAAAATTTGTTGGGAGATGAAAACTGTCGATTTCAAGTGAGTTGGAATTTGAATTGTTATATAAGATAAAATAGAGGTTACAAAGAAATTTTCATTTCTTCATGCACTAGCTATATATGTCATCTATAACATATTTTGAAATTAGGGGGAAAATATTTATTTAAATATAATTTTTTGGTGAGATCTAGACCCCTAATTTTTAACAAGTAAAAAATCATCTTTAAAAATTAAAAAAATATATCAATTCTTATTCAAAAAAATTATTAAAATTATTAATCCATTTTAATACATTTAATTAGTTTACATCATCTTTAAATTCTAAACATAAATGTCATTTTTATACTATTGAAGTTGAACAACTTTGATTTTGTTAGCCTTTTCCTTTGTAAAAGGGTGACAGATTATTGTGCTTTTACCCCTAGAAAATCTATAAAGTGTAGAACCAAAACCAACAACAATAGGGTGAACCATAATAGATCACAACCAACAATTCATGTCATTCATAATGATCTTCTCCAAATATTTAGCAAAGTACAAAGGTATTTGACCCCATTCTATAATATTCAAAACCTTGAATTTCTTAGACTCCCACTTAGGTAAATAGTCCTAGGGAACATAACAAAAAGAAATAGAATCCAAAGATTCTTAGAAATTAAGAATCTATCTATCCACCAAAGCTAGATTGCACTAAATATAATCTATTTTATGCTTATTCAACATATCCTTAACAATTTAGAAATCAGATTCACAAATAATCTTTCTTAATCCAAGAGCACATCCTCTTTCTAGAAATAAGAGAACAAAAAGTACTTTCCATATAATGATTGGTATGTTTCCCATGTACTTAGAAAAGAAGAACATCACATTTCCCAAACTATCTCTACCAACTCGTCCAATTCTTGCATGCTTTGGGTTTCCTCTAGAAGAACCATGAGCATTGATCTTAAGGATCCCTAAAGGTAGAGGAGACCACATACCATTCCAGTTGATCCTTTCTCTTAGCATGTCTACAATTAGCCTATCATCTCCTAAAAACAAAATCTCTATATAATCTTCACCAAATATATTCAACTTTTGAACAATATGAGAAAGATCACAAAGATCATGCTTATGATGAACTACAACTAATTGAATACTTGAATGACTTGAAGATCAGTGATTAGAGATCACTGAGTTACTAAAATGATATGTAAGATCATTAAATTTGTCATTATGTTGTCATTGATGTCAATTAGTTTTGATAGTACTTATCATGTTAGTTACAAACATCTGAACATCTGTAGAAGAGAGAAAAAGATGAAGAACTGAGATATCTACATTGAGAAAGATGGATATGATAGATTGTCATGCCCCGCAAGGGAACTGGGGAAGAGAACACGGATTCTCTTTGTAAAAGAAAAACCTAAGTAATGATTTATGAAAAATTTTGAATTTTTAAAACAATTATAAGAAAAAAACTTAAACTTAGTTTCCTCCCAAGGTTCCCTTCTATTTAGTGCATGATTCATTTAAGTCCATTTAGTAAACTAACAACAAGATATACTTCTCAAAGAAAATTACAACATATCACTATAAGATTCTTTATTAAGAACTACAAAGTACTTTCATTTCAATTTTCCATTTAAAATCATCTACTTTCCTAAGTACCCTTTATGAACAATATAAGTTTTAAATCAAATAGAATCATCTAAACCATTTGATACATTGCAAGTAATACATTTGTTTTTCAATAGCCACCCTTTTTTTTTTCACTTAAATAAGAAACATACTACTATACTTGAAATGTTACCAAATCTTTTTTCTTTTCCAACATACATCTGATACATAAGGTTCACATCCCCCTTTTCCCTCTTTCCTAAGTCTACCCATTCCAAATAAATCATTTTGAAATACATTACTGATTACATTACATTCAACTCCTGATGGGAGGTAACAATAATTTTACATCATGAAATATAATTACAAAGCCTTCATTCTTCAAATTGGTACATAAGAAAGCATGGATCTTCAAACACTGCATCCGCAACAGATACCTTGATAAAAATATTTACCACCCAACCATGTGGATACCTAAAAGGCCCACTCCCCCGTGCTAGGAGATAAACACCAAGGTCCACAAAGAAGGAATAGCTAGGCCAAACCTAGGGTTGGGTAACCTTTCCCAATAGAAAATAAGAGATGATCAAAGTATGAATCTTTCCCCAAAAGGCTCTAAGGCTTGGTAGAAACTCTAAGCAACAACCTAAGTGAGTGTCATCGCATAGCCCTCACTCCTTGGGTTGTCCTAGTACTAGCCACTCTAGGCCCCAGCCCCCAAGTAGGCACATGCGGGATCGAATGCCTTTCGTACTGACAAGTGCTATTCGATCGTACCTACGCATAGGTACCTTCTCCCACTCCCATCCATAGCCTTTACTAGCGCTAATGGCATGGGCAAGGCACATTTAATCTTTTAAATGTTTTAACCCATTCCCATAAGTTTAATTAAGTTTTCACTTGTTAAATAACTCTTCAGTTGGTTATCCTGGTTCTAGCCACTTAGGGCCCAGGTGCCGCACTGAGAGCCACTCACTAGGTGTCGTTAGCTTTTCTACCGTTAACCCCCATTTCACAATCACATCATAAACATAGTAGAAACATATCATAAACACATTTGTAAGATTGCATCAAAGAGTAGAAAATAATAAGATAGTTTATGAACGTTTAGGGAAATTAGGAACATTTAAGGATGTTTAGAATGTCCTGATCCTTTAGACAACCCTAAACCCTAAACTACTTCCTAAACACATCCTAACCCCTATTAAGGCATCTAAATGCATTGGATATAACCTCCACCAAACATATTTAAGGTTTTCACAAATTTCCATATGCCAAAAGATAATGCTCCATAAAGTTCCATCTAAGTTTGAAATTTGACTAAGTCTAATTTTATTAAAATCTAAAATCTAGAAGTTGCAGCTTAACTCCTAGAAATCTAAAACCTATTCCAATCAATTTGAAAGGTACCTAATCCCTTTATACAAGTATAACTTAAAGTATAATGGAATTAAGTACGTAAACTTATACTTGTATAAAGCGGATATTAGTAAAACCCATATTTAAAAATTTAAATAAACAATTATAATTTCCACCAAATATTTATAAACCAACTAGACTATGAAATTCCTACTAAACCATAACTAAATTTAATAGCAATCTAAGTATCCTAAATTTAATATTCATTAAAATCTAAAAACAAATAAAACCCCTACCACAAATTAAATTAAAAAAATAATTTAGAAGTGACTTATGGGGGGGACCCTGTGGGCCCTGGACCCCATTGACCTAGCGCCGTGTGCACTTTCCCAACTCACGGGTACTGCTACTACAGTACCCGCTACTGTAGCAGTTAGGTACTGTCGTAGCAGTGCCTGCCAGTGCTATGGTTGGGAACCGTGAGGAGAGTGGGGAAGGTGGTGGCCCCCACTTCCAAACTCTTTCATTTTTTTGTTTTGTTTTATATTAATTTATTTTTTATAAATCATTTTTTTTTAAAACAAAACTTTATTTAAGCATCTATAATTGTTTATGCATAACTTTATAACTATATAGTTTTATTTTTATTTTTATTGTTTTACATTAATAATTTATTTATTAATTTTTGAAGCACAACTTTATTTAAACATACATAATTATTCAAGTATAGCCTTATTTAAGCATAATATTATTTTGACAGCTAATAGATATATTATTTATTTTGACAGCAAATAAAATATAGAATACTACCCATATTTCTTATTGATAAACTATATACAAATAATCTATTTCTGAATTCATCCTATGCTTAAATAAGCAGCTGTCATTGTTCATTATTATAGCAATTTATATATATTTGTATAAACAGCTACTATGATATAGAAATTAATGACATAATACAATAATGTATTTACATCGGACATAATACAATATCATATAAATGGCTCACAGAATAATGTATAAATATTTTTCACATATGGATACAAATAAACATATACAACCGCATTCAAACATAACAAACATTCTTAATATAAAAGAGAATAATCTCTCAGTATGGATTCCAACCTAGAGTCCTACGGAGACCGGTTTATGAAGGAAGATCAAATCCTCTCCAACGTTTCCAGCTCTCCTTTGAATCCCTTTTCTTGCAATCTTCCAGCTTCTACCCGTAACAATCCAAATGCCAAACTCACCGAATAAGGGACTTCTCTCCTTAAAAATATCAATTTTTCTACAATAATAATACTAATCCTCTTCTCGAAATCAATTCTTCTCCCCAACTCCCATACATAGGAAAGTCTTTCCTATAAATAGAATGGAGGAGGTGGTTGCATAGGTAATCCAACCGATGCAACCATCTCAACTATCCATTCGTTAATAGTTAATGGGATGGTTAGCAAAAATCATTCCCGTAAAGGTGAATACATTTTAAATAAGACTATAATCTATGTTCCCTAAATTTAAGGGTGTTAAAATAAATAATATAATCTCAAAATTAATTTACTAAATTATTTAACTATGGTAATAGAATTTACCAATCCTAATTACCACTTATAAAAATAACATAAGAATAGTTTCCTTCACACAACTAATTAATTTATTATATAATAATATATTAATATATGTATTCATAGGCATATGTGTGCACCCATATGCTTATGGTACATATACCATAAATAAGACACATTATTATTAATATTAAATATTAAAATAACATTATTATAAAATATATTATTTATCCATACACTAATCCACATTCTAAAATATATATCAGGTAGCTACTAACATAAGTTTGATTTTTCCACTATTTATTTAAAATATTTTATTATTACTATTGTCATAGTCACTTTGTTATTATGAGTATTATAAAATAATACCATAAAATTATTCATTATTATAGGTATTAAAATCACATGATTTAAATCACATACCGACTCGTTCCTAACGAGATATGCTAGTATAATAGTAGCTACTACTAAAGATAAATTGCTAAATCATACCTTCAATGAACAATGATTCACATCAATATACCCTGAAGACAAGAACTAGCTACAAGATCCACAAATCCAACAACTACGAGATCACACAATACATCCACACAAGGGACTGAATCAACACTTCCCACCTAAGGATAAAAGGATCAAAGGTGAAGTTTCTTCTTGTGGAACCTGGTGATATCTCCGTAACAACAACAACGATCGAGGATTTTGAGGGATTGCTCAGACCTATGGAGCTAGGTGGAGACAATACCTGGTACCTGCAATCCTGCATCACCAAGAAGAGATGCATATATATACATATGGATATACAAATCAGATATATACAAGCAGATGAACAGGATCGATACATCGTGTGGACCTCAGCTAAGTGAGTAACTACGACTTCGTCCCGAGTCATGAAAACACATCAGACACATATCCATGAAACATAAAACATCATGATAATGGTTAGATTCAAATCATTGGGTTAGATCCATAAAACATATAAAAAATCTCATAAACATATAAATTATAACCATAAATGAGCATATCCATCATATCATCATTCACAAAACATAAATGTAAATGTATAGTCCTGACCATCATAATAAAATGTCCAAATCAGCAAAGTCTAAGTATCACCATAGGAGAGGTATTACACAGATGAGGATAAGGAATACTTTGGGTAACTTATTGATGAGTCTATGACTTCATATTGTTGACTTGATTATGTTGCATTAATTTATTATAAAGGAGGCAGCAAAATTGTACAAGGCAATGTGGTCGGTAAATGAAGCACTTCAGTATGCACCGAGCTAGTGTGGAGTAAACCGAGTGATAATATTAACTAAGCTTGTGTTCACCGATGCATTTCTTTGTTAACCGAGTATGGATGAAAGTATTAAATGCTTAGTTTAGCCCATAGAAAATGATGAGCTAGAAATTCTTATGATTTCAAGATTGAGGATAAAGTTTTTTATAAGATCCATGGCTGACAAAATTCAGAGAAGATCTAAAGGATATTACCGAGTGAAAGTAAATTGAGGAAGTGAGTTGATATATTGATCATAGGATTTTTATGGGATTAGAATAGATCTGAACATTGACAAAATGAATTGTATTGTAATCAAATCAACTACTATTTTAGTTTAACCATTGATACAAAAAATCTCCTAACCGAGTGGACTTAACCATCTTATGTTATACCCCTATGTCATTCAAGGAATGTACATTTTTATCTTATTGACCCCATAGTGAATGCTAGTTGAAATTTAACTGTTAGTCTTAAAATCTCTAACAAGATCACACCTAATAGTGTTTTTGTAACCTTTAACAAGGTTGGCTCTTCACTGAGCTCACTTCAAAAGAGTGAAAATTATTTTGGGTTACCGGTCCCAGGTGAGTTTTCCCTTAGTAGGGTTTCCATGTTAAATCATTGTCTTATGTGTTTATGTGATGATTTTTTCATTGTTATACTTTACATACTATTTGATTTAGTCAGTAATCACAATGAGTTAGTTAACTGGTAATCGGTAAAAGACACAAACAATTTAATAGTTTATGTTACCAAGTTGCAGAATTTGTTGAATTTGTTTTAAGTGTTACATCTTTGTATTTGGGACTATGGGATAACTGATCTAACTAATTCATCCCCCTCTCAGTTATTCTAACAATTGGTATCAGAGTTGTATGTTTTATGTTTTTCTCTGGCATTGTTGTTAAAGGGAGAGATAAACAATATGAGAGACAAATAGTGATAATCTGAGCAAGTCATGGAGAGATTTGATCTTTTCAACTCTCAGATTCCTTCTATTCTCAGCAACAAAGAGGAAAGAAGACTGGAAAGATTTAGCATGAATCCAGTTTCATGCATGCCTGATCAAAATGGTTGAAGAAGAACCAAACTGCAGAATAGTACCGAGCATCGGAGAACTATTACCGAGTGAAAGTAAGTTGAGGAAGTGAATTGATATATTGATCAAAGGATTTGTATGGGCTTGGAATAGATCTGAATATCTGCAAATTGAGTTGTATTATAATCAGATCAACTACTGTTTTAGTTTAACCGTTGATACATAAAATTTCCTAACCGAGTGGACTTAACCGTCTTATGTTATGCACCTATGTCATTCACGGAATGAACATTGTTATCTTATTTACCCCATAGTGAATGTTGGTCGAAAGTTAACTATTAGTCTTAAATCCTCTAACAAGGTCACATCTAATAGTGTGTTCCTTTGATGTAAGATATTCCAGTTTGACTTTCTTCTCTTGTACTTGTTCTCTTAAGTAGTGATACTTAATAGAAATATGCTTTGTCTTCAAATGCACTATAGGATTCTTAGAAATATTTATTGCACTAGAGTTGTCACAGTATATAATCACCGGCTCAGTGATTACCTCATTCATTCCTTCCAACACTTTTTTGATATAAGAAATGTTTGAACAGTTTGTAGCAATAGCAACATACTCTACTTTAGTAGTAGACTGAGAAATACAAGGTTGTTTCTTACTTGTCCAAGTTACAAGTCTTTCACCAAAGAAAAATGCTCCTCTAGTTGTGCTCTTTCTATCATCTATATTTCTAGCCCAATATGTGTCGGTGTAAACTCTTAGTTCAAATTTTCCTTCCTTAGGATACCATAAACCATAATCCTCTATTTTCTTCAAGTATCACAAGATTGTAAAGAAGTTGGCTTATTTTAATTGTAAAGAAGTTGGCCATATTGCTACTAGATGCTTGAACAACAAAGAGGAAGATAAAAACCAAGACTGATCTGGTGATGGAAGCTATGGAAGGAGAAAAAATAGAAGTTACCGACACTACAATAGAGACAATCGAGATCACAAAGATAAGGGCAAAAACACATTGTATTTGGCATGGAAGATGCTAAACCAGTAGGAACACTGATGGTCATAGGCTAAAAATTAACAAAAGATGATGAATCTATAGAGGTAAATCAGACATTATACTGATCTATGATTTTTAAACTGATGTATGTAGTACACAGTAGGCCTGATATTGCACATGTAGTCAGGATTGTTGCTAGATTTTCTGCCAATACAAAGGATCACATATGGTTGCAGTGAAAATAATCCTAAGATACCTGAAGAAAATAGAGGATTATGGTTTATGGTATCCTAAGGAATGCAAATTTGAACTAAGAGTTTACACTGATGCAGATTGGGCTGGAAATATAGATGATAGAAAGAGCACAACCAGAGGAGCATTTTTCTTTGGTGAAAGACTTGTAACTTGGACAAGTAAGAGACAACCTTGTATATCTCAGTCTACTACTGAAGCAGAGTATGTTGTTACTTCTACAAATTGTTCAAACATTTCTTATATCAAACAAGTGTTGGAAGAGATTAATGAGGTAATCACTGAGCTAATGATTATATAATGTGACAACACTAGTGCAATAAATATTTTTAAGTATCATGTAATGCATTTGAAGCCAAAGCATATTTCTATTAAGTATCACTACTTAAAACAACAAGTACGGGAGAAGCAAGTCAAACTAGAATATGTTACATCAAAGGACCAACTTGCTAATATTTTTATCAAGCCTCTACTGAAGGACACTTTTGAATACTTGAGGACTAGACTTGGGGTCCATCCCTTATCTACCGGTCACTAATGTGCTTTGGAGGTTGCATTGGCCTAATCTTATCAGAAGATCATTCATGTTGATGCAACATAGCTCACACTTTGGATCATGTCTAAGGTTGTGAAAGATTTGAGAAGCTAGAACAGAGATTTTGATATCAATATACAAAGATACATTATGTACACTGAACAATAGAGAGTTACTTGGATATTGCAGAGTTGTATGTTTTATGTTTTTCTTTGACATTGTTGTCAAAGGGAGAGATAAACAATATGAGAGATAGATAGAGATAATCTAAGAAAGTCAGGGAGAGATTCGTTACTGAGAATAAAAGGAATCTGAGAGGTGAAAAGATCAAATCCACAGAGGACAGTCTGTATTGGTAATGCTGTTATGTTACATAGTGATTAAACATATTAAATATTAAGCTAGGGGAAGCGTATCAAGCTACAATATTTACTTACATAGTTGTATAATACATGTTTGGTATGTGCATGGCATATTTCATATTATTTGTGTTTCCATCAATGCCAAAGGGAGAGATTGATGAACTACAACTGATTGAATACTTGAATGACTTGAAGATCAGTGATTAGAGATCACCGAGTTACTGAAATGATATGTAAGATAATTAAATCAGTCATTATGTTGTCATTGATGTCAATTAGTTTTGATTGTACTTATCATGTTAGTTACAAACATCTTAATATCTGTAAAAGAGAGAAAAAGATGAAGAACTGAGATATCTACATGGAGAAAGATGGATATGAAAAATGAGGATATGGAATACTTTGGGTAACTTATTGATGATTCTATGATTTCATATTGTTAACTTTATTATGTTGCATTAATCTATTATGAAGGAGGAAGAAAAATTGTACAAGGAAATGTGGTCGGTAAATGAAGCACATTAGTATGCACCAAGCTAGTGTAGTGTATACCGAGCGACATTATTAACCGAGCTTGTGTTCACTGACACATTTTTTTTAACTGAGTATGGATGAAAGTATTAAATGCTTAGTTTAGCCGACAAAAAATGATGAGCTAGAAATTATTATGATTTCGAGATTGACGATAAAGTTTGTTTTAAGATCCATGGCTGACAAAATTTGGAGAATATCTAAAGGATGAAATTGAAATGTGTTATTGACGCAACTACTTAGGAAGGTTTAAGAGGCAAAATCAACAAAGGAGAATATGTGGCAAAATCTGATTGTTGATATGAAAATGATTTATCTATCTAGATATAAGAGATATGAGTTTCATTATTGAAACATATTGGAAGAAAGAAAACTGCAGAGATTTTGCATGAATAGAGTTTCATGCATGCCTGATTAGACTAGTTGAAGAAGAACTGAACTGCATAATAGTACCGAGCGTCAGAGAGTTATTACTGAGTGAAAGTAAGTTGAAGAAGTGAATTGATATATTGATCAGAGGATTTTTATGGGCTTAGAATAGATTTGAACATCTGTAAATTGAGTTGTATTGTAATCAGATCAACTACTATTTCAGTTTAACCATTGATACAGAAAATCTCCTAATCGAGTGGACTTAACCGTCTTATGTTATGCCCCTATGTCAGTCAAGGAATGTACATTGTTATCTTATTGACCCCATAGTGAATGCTGGTCAAAAGTTAACTATTAGTCTTAAACCCTCTAACAAGGTCACACCTAACAGTGTATTTGTAACCTTTAACAGGGTTGGATCTTCACCGAGCTCACTTCAGAAGAGTGAAAAATTATTTTAGGTTACTAGTCCCAGGTGGTTTTTCCCTTAGCATGGTTTCCATGTTAAATCATTGTGTTATGTGTTTCTATGATGATTGTTTCATCGTCATACTTTACATACTATTTGATTTAGATGGTAATCACAATGAGTTATTTAACTGGTAATCGGTAAAAGGCATAGATAGTTCAATAGTTTATCTTACCGAGATGCAAAATTTGTTGAAATTGTTTTAATTACTACATCTTTGTATTTTGGACTGTGCGATAAGTGATCTAACTGATTCACCCCCATCTTAGTTATCCTAATAGCTTATCCATTCAATTTTCTTGAATCATGTTAGTAATGCATAACCACACTTGTTGCACCAACATCTTTTTACCCTAAAAAATCCTGTAGTTTCTTTGTAACCATAATTGCAAAATAATTGAATAGGGCCCAATATCCCATGCAACATGAAGAAATGAGGTCTTAGAAGGGGATTTGTTGAGATTGTTCTAGAACTCAACTAAACAATTGGTATAAATGTAAGAATTCCTCCAAAATACCCACCTCAAATACCAAATCTACCTAGCATAAGTATATTGGAAGAAGAGATGTGAAGTATCCTCATTATTATCATTATACAGAGCATAAACATAAGGCCCCTAAAACTATCTCTTTTGAATATTTTCCAAAGTAAGACATCTATTCTACACAACCAACCATAAGAATAAATTTCGCGTGGGCTAAGCCAATCTATTTTTTGAGCTTCCAATTTTACATGTTTCAATATTGGATGGCTCTAACATATATTTATGAATTATCTTCTATATCTATCAATTTTATTCTTTTCTTGCTCACATAACTTTAGTCCTTTGTATAGAACTACAAATTTAGCTTTGTTGTTTACTCCCTTTGGAAATATTTTTAAAAAATCCCAAAAGAAGAATCTCAGCTCATCCCTAATTATGCTCACTACAATTTCTTATCTAGGATTTCCTCAAGAGGCCCCATGAAAGTTCAATTTTACTCTTCTTCTACATGGCATACAAAATCAACATTTTAGTCATGCAAGTTTATCGGTGGTTATGGAATTATAGATTTAGCGATACAAACATGTGGAATAATTAATTTTCTTTTGGAGATTGATTTCATTTTAGGAGAGGTGAGGTACACTTAGTGCTTTACATAAGTTGTTGAGTGTAAAATCACAATAAATAGGGTTAATTCATTTACATGAAACTTAGCATCCTTGATAATGGAATTATGACCTAGTGATTAATCACGGATAAAATGTCATGAAATAATAATATAGACCTTAGGAATAATTATTTTCTATTTGGATATAGATTTTATTTAATGAAAGGTGAGGTGCACTTAGTACTTCACCTCAGTTTGTGAGTTTGTTAAATCACCTATGAATGGGATTCATTAGTTTGCATGTACCTTAGTATCCATCTAATGAGAGAATTTATGTTCATAAATATTTTTGAGTGCTCAATTATTTATAAATACATAATCATTTAAGATTCACATGCACCTCAAAGTGGAGGCAAAATAAAATTGTAAAATCTCCTTGTCCATGCTCATTAACATTTGATTTTAGATCCATTTAAAGAGATTGTCTTGATATAATTATATAATTTCATGTGGTACACTTTTGTGCTCATTTAAAATCCTTTAACAATAGATAATTGCCCTAATTTATTCTTCCTATCTATGGATCCATAAATGTACCTATTCTTATCCCTATTCTACCTAAATTTGTTCATAGAAATTCTAATCAATTATTAGCTTAGATTTTCATAAGAATACATCTTTGGTCCCTAGATTTGAAATAAAATTGGTCCCAAGTCTTTTTTGTGCAGCACAAATTATATTTGTGTAACAAAATGGACTTGGAAAGTAAAATTTTAAAATTCAAATTGTCACCTTTCTCACTTTGTCTATTGCCTTTTTAGACTGATATGGCACATGTTTGTATAGAAAACTATGTCCTTGAATTTAAGTATATTCATTTGAGTGATAATTCATCATTTAATCATCAATTAAAATGGTGCAATTTTTTGGAGCATTCACTTAGAAACAATTTGATATAGAGTAGTTCAACAATACTTTTATTGCCCTCATTCCTAAATCAGAAAATGCAAACTCTATGGATGAATTCAGACCTATTGCTTTGTGTAATACTATATATAAGATCCTATCTAAGGCACTGGCAAATAGATTAAAGGTAATTCTAGATAAGATTATTGGAGAGGAACAAACAGGTTTTGTTCCAGGAAGATCCATTTTTGATGGCATAATTATTGCACAAGAGGCAATTCATTCCATCCAACACTCAAAAAAACCCAGCCTCATCATTAAACTAGATATTAAGAAGGCATATGATAAAGTGAACTGGAGGTTTTTGTCCAAGTGCATGCAAAGTTTCTGCTTCTCCAAACCTTGGATTAATCTGATATTTTATTGCATATCAACTCCAAAATACTCCATTCTGATCAATGGATCTCCTCAAGGTTTCTTTGGTGGTTCCAATGGTATAAGGCAAGGAGATCCCCTCTCTCCCTTCTTGTACATTATTATGGCAAAAGCTTTAGGACGCAACATCATTAGTCTCCAAAATTAGGGGAGCATCAGAGGAATCTCAGTCACATCTTCAGTTCCTCCTATCACACACCAGCAATTTTCAGACGACAATCTTCTTTTTGGTTACAGATCAGTCAGGGAAGCATCTCTTTTGAGAAATACTTTAAATAAATACGCTCTAGCCTTGGGACAAATAGTGAATAAAGATAAATCAGTTATTTTTTTCTTTCATACAAAAAAGAGAGTTCAAATGGAGATAGAAACCCTCTTAGCCTTCAAAGTAGCTTCCCTTCCTTGTAACTATTTGGGAATCCCCATTGACAAAAGTCTCTAAACCACATAAGTTTGGAAATCAATAAATGAAAGATTGGACCGAAAATTGGCAAGTTGGAAAGACAAATGGTTATCATGGGCAGGAAGGATAGTGATGATTAAAGCCACACTCTCAGCTATTCCCATATACCTTCTCTCCTGTCTATCTCTGTCATCAACTAGATACATGGACATAGTGAAAAAGTTGAGGAATTTCTTTTGGCATGGAAATGATCAGAACAAAAAATTCAAACTGATCTCATGGGAGAATATCTGTAAACCAATTTTAGCAGGGGGTACAGGGATCAAGAATCAATTATGGCAGAATACAGCATTGGGGGCAAAATTATATTGCAAGTTGATTAAGAACAAGGATTGCAAATGGGTCAGGATCCTCAGGGGTAAATACCTGGGTCCAGAGGGGAGTCATGAAGCCTTTAGGATCAAAAACCCTCCAAGAGGCTCTAGAATTTGAAATTTCATTTTGAAATCCAGACATGTGGTTGATTCCAATCTCTCTTGGAATGTTAGAAGTGGAAACCTAGCTAGATTTTGGGAAGACTCATGGGGAGGTTTTCAAAGTCTCCATTCAGTTCTAGGTCTTCAACAGGTCATGTAGCTGTGTCAGTTGGCATGGGGATCAATGCTTAAAGATTATATCATTCATTCTCAATCTTCACAGGAGGATGGGTCTTGGAAATGGGGGGACTTTACAATTATTGGGGCCAATATCCAAGAATTAAATTTGCTAAAATCGATTATCCAAAATAGAGTTTTCCTTTTAAAAAGTGGAAATGATGAGATAATTTGGACAAGATCAAAGGATGGTAGTTATAAGGTGAGGGAAGGTTATAAATTATTATCATAGCACTCACAAGTATCTTCTTCAATTCCAGTTCACCTTTGCTGGAACAAAATGTGCCTACCCAAAGTTGGAGTATTTCTATGGGCAGCATCCCAGGGCCACATCCTGACAGAAGAAAAATTTATAAAAATGGGGTTCTTTGGGCCATCAAGATGCTTCTTATGCCATAATCATGAAGAAACTCTCAATCATTTGTTACTCTCCTGCCCTTTTTCCTTAGAATGTTGGGATTGGTTATATTCAAAATTGAATTGGCAATTGGCTTCTCTACAAGACCTTCAATCGTACCTTATTGCTTGGCCCTCTCTCTTCAAAGAGAGTTTATGTGGTAACCTATGGACCATCTCTCCTTCAATTCTCTTATGGGAAATCTGGAAGGAAAGGAATAGGAGATTGTTCCAAGACAAATCAATGGATTTGGGGAAATTACTGAATAGAATTGAGGCAGCTATAGTGGAGATAATGAATTCCAGGATTCAAACATATTCAGCCATCCATAAATTATATACCAGTTGGGATGATAAGATGTTAAAAAATTGGCATGGATTGAAAACTTCTAGTTCCATAGGATGAGGATGAAAAAGTAACTCTCTTCACAGGCTGGAGTGTGTTTGGAAATCTCCTTCTTCGGGTTGGGTAAAATTAAATTTTGATGGGGCATCAAAAGGTAACCCAAGTCCATTTGGTGTTGTGTGCATAATCCATTCCCCAGAGTGTCAAATCATTGCTCAACTAGCTTTGCCATTAGAACCGGATACTAATAATGTGGCGGAGATCAAAGCTCTTTATCACGGTTTGGTATTAGCCAGAGAATTAAATCTTAACAAAGTTGAGATAGAAGGAGATTCAATGATAGTCATAAATGCAATTAGGACAGGGTTCATAACTGATTGGAAACTTCAATCCTTCTTAGAAAACATACTAAGTTTAATTTCAAAATTTGAATCCTCAACGGCCAACCACATTTATCGTGAAGGCAACGGTAAAGATGATGAGTTGGAAAATCAGGTAGTAAATGACATCCACATCAGATCAATTTCCAACAGTTGGCAGCCTCGACAAATCCATCAAATTTAACTTGTAGAGTACAATCTTACAAAATCGGTCACATTGACTGTGTAATCTTTTCAAGTTGGACAAGTTGCTTGATGAACAATCTCACCTCACCTTCAAAAATGTCTCATCATCTTGATTGAAGCAAGTATGTCGGGAAGGGCTGGCTTTTTTAGATAAAAATCTAGCGGTAGTCTTCTTCCATCCTTTCAGTCAGCTCTAAATCTAGTAGTCAGATTAGTTCAATGGGATAGAGAGTTGTCAAAGGTTTAACAAGACAAGTAGCCATTTTATAGCTAATATTCTAGGATGTGATCACTCCACAACATGGCAACGTACACGCATATATTCATCTAGATTGTGAAAATCGTGGATTCATATTTGAGGGTACTTTTTGGCTATTTTCCTCAAGGCGTTCCGACTGCCGTACGGGGTATGCAGATAAAGCCTGGATAGGTTCACATTTATGGCAACCTTTATACCTTTTGGGGGAATCGGTTATCCTTTTTCTATACAGGGATTTCACTTGGCTTTTATGCTATTATTTCAAACAGCCAATGCCATCACAGAGGAGGTTAGTTTAGTGTTTCTGATGGATACCCCCATTAAGCTGATTGCAAGAGTTGACCAGAATGGATGAAGACAACTCTCAGAGCTTAGAGAAAGATACAACATCACCTTCCATATAGGTTTGGGGTGATGAATCACAGGGTCCAGTTGAATTCTGCATTTTGCATTTTGAATCCGATGCAGTACTGGTTAAAATGGACTTTTAGATTTTGCTAATTTTCAAGAAGAAGAGCTTTGTTGCTCTAGACATATTTATTCTCCATACTTGAATAGTGGATTGGTTTTAGAAGTAGATAGAATATGTATATTTACATGGTTAATTTTTCTGCATATTTCAATAGAAAACTTTGGCTTCGGCCTTTATCGACCAAAAAAAAAAAAGAAATCAAAATATCACATTAGAATCAATATCTATATCACTTGCAAGATTTTCTATTAGACATGTTAATTGTTTCACGGCTATTAAGCTAGTCTTCAAGAACTTGATTTCCTCCATCCAACCATTTTTCCATGGTACTTTCAAATATTGCAAATCCTTAATAGTTAATATAAATAGACTTAGCATAACACTACATCTCAATTGATAAATATCATATAAAATTGAAAAATAAAATAAAAATACTATATATTTATTTATTTTAATAAATTGATAATATATTATAACTAATATTGAAGCATGGTGCTATAGCAAAGTCATTTTGTTTGCATTATTTAATTTGTTTAAGATTAAATGAAACGTGAAGAATGCCTAGAAAGTTGACTTCAAGACATAAAACACAAATTTTCTCAACTTTGACAGTGAGGATGATCCCAATTTTTATTATATGCACATAGATGTCTAAGGTGTAAAATAATAATAAAATCACAAAAAATCACCCCGCATTAATAATTTAAAATTTTGAAAAACAAAGTCAACAATTTTTAACCAATGCATGATCAAGAATGCACTCAATGAAATATTTTTTATCACTGCCAATAATATTTGGTTCGATCTAGAAATTTGAAAATTTCATTATGATTAAGACATAGATGAACAAGCTCAGAAAATAGGCAGAGATTCTTTAGATTTTTTGAGATTTTCCTGCCACAGAATTCTGGAGATCTAGGGCTTCACACTTCAATACCAAACTACCTAGCTGTATTGCCATATCACCGACGGCAACGGCAGACTTTAGACATTCCAATAATATTATTCAATACCGCGTAAGCTGTATTGAAAGGTTGAATCTACTGAATTTCGAAGGTACCCATCGAAAAAATCTTCAACTGTAGTGTAAAGAATCTCTGGATAAAGCTCACAAACTTCTACTTCTTTGGGCTCTTCCATTTTAAAATTGTATTGACACCCATTGATGAAGATGTCATGTGTCAGGGAAGCCACTATGCTCTCTGGAATATTATTGGCTACACAGAGAAAACCCAAAAAGTAAACCAATGCATAATAGATTATTAAAAAAATGTCCAATCCAAGCTGGCTATTAATGAGTTTTTATCTTTTCGTATACATAAAGGAAATATACCTTTAGCTAAATCCAAGAGATCTTGTTCTGAGATACAAACCCGGGGAAGAGTTTTTCCAATCTTCTTCTCCCAAATTGCCGCGAGCTCATTGAGTGTGAGAAAATTCATGGGTGGTCTGAAAAGCACACTTTTGTTAACAGTTCGGACATCCTCCACAGTCTTTATGGTGTAAATGCCGATGTCTTCCCCGGTCACATAGTATGCTGTCATTAACAATTTAGAAATTTAGAATTCGTTAGTCGGAGATAAGTTAAACTATGATATTATTCTCAAGATTTAGATGTGTAGTTTTTAGATGATTTGATTAATCTATATTTTACAAGAAATAGATTTTAAAAATCTGTTTCTAACGAAAATGAATGTTACATTTTAACTGATTGTATCTAGTTGATGTTCACAGATGTGAAGTATTCTGCCTTATCATGAAGTTATCTATCTCAGTATTACTTCAATTTAATTGTGCCTAAGTATGGAGTTTCCTCCAAGATTAAGCCTACTTGATTTGCTATTCAATTCACAAAACCTTCAACAAATGTTGTCTTATAAACCATTAGTTATAGAATATAAAACTCTTTTAGCTCATAAATTGATAAGTGGGAGAATAAAAGAACATAGCAGTATTAAATGTTCATACTCTATATAAACAGACTCAACAATTTTTATATCAACAATTGAAACCGGACTCTGCAATCAAGATTAGTGAAGATAAAAATATGATACTATTCTGTATCTATGTCCACATTCGATCATTTTTCAATATGATATTATTTAACATCTCACCCTTGATGTTTCCATATCCATAGATTTCAAATTGGTCTTGGGGAGGAGCAAGCTCGGAGGGATGGGTATGATAAAAGTAAGGCCACTCAGCAATGGAATTGCAGCAGATGTAAGTGTATGGAATGTTGGCTGCCTCAATTGCCCTCTTAACAACTCTCTTCTCTTTGTAAAAGCTTAGCCCTGGCTCCACTGGATTGGCTCTGTCTATATCGTGCCCAAATTCTGAAGGAAGAAACCTCTGCATTAAAGCTAAACAATTCTTAAGTCTATTACAGCTAATAATCATTCGTAGTAATAATGTTTGGGTCCTAAGTCCTGACCTTAACTGTCCCAATTTCTGTAATGGCATTCACAATCTTAAGCTGATCTGTAAGTTGACCACTGCCTACAATTGAAATAACAACATCAATGCCTTGCATGGCCTTTACCATCGATTTATGATCACTTAAATCTCCCTGCAGAACACCCATTATAATACACATGCCCATTAATAAGACCCATTACAAATTGCATAAGATCCATTACAGAACACAGAGACATTAATAAAACCCATTACAATTATAAGACAGCTCTTGATCCCAACCAAAATAGACCCATTACTATGGAGACTGACTGAAGAAACCTTCTTAACATAATTTCTAAATACCCTACTTCGAAACAAGACAGTCAAACATAATTAATTGTTAACTGGCCGCTATCTAACAATATGGCAAACAGTTGGAATAGAAATTACCGTGAACAAATGAACAAAGCTTAATTATATATTCTGAACCAATCAAAACAATCTACACTCTCTTTCAAATCAATATTCTAAACAAGTACACACACTTTTCAACTGTGTCATACATATCACTCTGGCCAAGACTACCAAACTCTTAGTTTATGAACAGAATTAGTGACATACATAGACAATGTTAACATCAGAATCTCTCAATTCATGGAGGCACTTTTCTTTGGCAGAATCAGAGGCAGCGATGGGTCTTATGAGAGCATAAGTAGGATGGCCTGCAATTACAGCTGCAAGAGCAACAAAGCGACCAATATAACCAGTGGCTCCAATCACTAGTATTTTACTTTTCTCTTCCTTCACAATGTGATCATATGAAGGAATCTCACAAATGGAGGCCATGGTTGAGATTGAATTTTCCTCCAATATTTGAGTCTGAAGGCAGAGATTGAAAGAATGAGGGAATGCAGCAGCACTTGCAGCCATTTTTATTTTCAAAGACCTGAACAACTCTACCCAACTTAAGAATTTGGAGGAAATATGTTGGTTTGGGCAAAGCATGCAAACAGGCAACATTTATATGGTAAATTGCTCCAAGAGAACGTCTCATTTCTTCTCCTATCATATTGTAATTCACATGAATGATTTGCTGTTGATTGGCAGGTAGACTCCACGTTTTTCACAGACCAAAAGAAAGAAAGAAGTTGAGGTATTAAATGTTTTCCCTTTTCAGCACTGCCCGTTAGATCAGGCTTTAAACTTTTAAATTCTTTTTGGGAACTTAAATTGAGCTCGAGATGGAGGTCTCTTAGTATATCTTAGTTTTCCTTGTTTGAACTAAATTGTTTGGGTGACATTATTATGAATGAATTCATTAAATAAATGCTTCTTGGGTACCTACTGTACCATGGTAACATGGAATCAGGTTCAAACATATTATAATATTTAAGATTTGATAACATGGAATCAGGTTGTAATATATTTTAATATTTTTTTATTAATTGAAGATGTTTATTTTGTATTTAGTAAAGTTCAAATATATTTTAATATTTTTCTATTTTTTATAGTTTCTATAATTGATAACGTTTATTGAACTATTATTATAATTAGTATTTTTTATTATAAGTTCAAATATTTTTAATATTTTATGTAGTTTTCTATTATTAAAGATGTCGATTGAGCTATCACTCTAGTCAACATTTCTAGTTTCTATTATTAGAGATGTCTATTAAACTTTCATTATAGTTAGTATTTTTAATTAAGATTCAAATATTTTTTTTATGTAGTTATCTATTATTGAAAATATTTATTGAACTATTATTGTAATTAGTATTTCTAATAAATTTTATTTATTATTATAATTTCAGAAAATAAAATAAAATATTAATTTAATTTTAAATATATTTTAAAATTAAAATACAATAAAAAAATAATACAAGATTATGATATATAAAATCTAGATATTAATTCAAATAATAACTATAAATAAATAAAATTAATAAATAATAGAACAAGTCACCTTAATATATAGTAGATTTATCAAGTTAATAAATAATTAGATAAAAGTAATTAATACTATTTTTTATTTTAGTAAATATTAGCCCATGTGGCCCTAATTTTGGGGTCTTTCGAGTGACTCATACTCACAAGTTTGCCTACTCTCCTCTATCAGTGTTCTTTGGAGAGGAAATAAAGCAAGAAGTTGTTGAAAATGAATAAAAAACTTGCCAAACGTGATTTTATTCGTAGATTCTCATGACTTTGGTTTAGTTGTTCTAGCTACGAGTAGAAAATTTATCACTTCAAAATAGCATTTCATGACCTAATCAAACTCTACCTTAAGGTAATCAGTATCTTTGTCATGAATTAGCCCTTTATGTGACATGAAACTAAATTTATTTGAATGTAAACCCTTAATAAAAAATTTTAAGATTTTGCTTTGTTACAAAAGAGTCCTTTATCCATTTGATTTGGGAAGAGACAAAGGGCTAGAAAATCCAGAAAGAAAAACTAGAACCAACAACAATAGGGTGAACCTTAACAGGTCACAACTAACCAATCATGTCATCCATAATGGTCTTCTCCAAATATTTAGCAAACTACAGAGATAATTGACCCCATTATAAAATATTCCAAACATTGAATTTCTCAGAGTCCCACTTAGGTAAATAGTCCTAGGGAACATAAAAAATGAAATAGAGTCCAAAGATTCTCTCAAAAAAATAGAGAAAATTTGATCTATTGAGTCTTGCTCTACAGCTTGGGTGAGTTTTTCGAGGAGGCCTTCCCACTGTCACAATGTCATCCTCTATCTGCATTTCATTTTCCCTATTTCCTTGCTCGAAACCTTTTATGGGCTCTTCAACCCTTGGTAATGTCATTAGTTTATCTAGGATCTCAAAATCAACCGAGTAAGGTGCTAGGGATAGGACATTTCATGAAGCCTTGGAGGACAAATTCGTGGTGCCCGATGGAGCGTGTTTCTTCTAGCAACCAACTAGATAATTCAACCAGGTCGCAAAGAAAGATGAGGGAGGTAAGGTTTCTTAGACCAGTGCATTCGTTATCCAATCGAATTTGACAATGGCCATTGCTATCGATGCTAAAAAATAGACATGGGAATATTATTATTGTAATACCCCTCACATAGGTTTCTTTTTAGTTTTATTGGAAAACTCTTTTAGGCCATTTTCATGTGTGATGTTATTTATTTCAAAGATATTTGAGGTTATGAATGTATGACATTATATTGGATAATTATAGATTAGATATTTTTTTATTATTTTCTTGTTGATTAAATGTAAATGATGATGATATGGTTATTCATGATGATGATTTATATGTTATGATATCATTGATGCTTATGGTTTTACTAACCCCATACTTGTATGTGTATAGTTGGTGTGTATGTTTTATATTTTTGTTTGATGAGCCTGATGTGGTTGAGGGAAAAAGTCGTAGTTACTTGCTTGTGAGATCCACACGATTGGTCAATTCCTACAATTGATTGTTTATATTTATACATGCATGTACACGCTCATCTTTTATGCAGGTTTGTAGGTACCAAGCATCGACTTCCCTGAATTGCTAGGATGAGCGTGCCCTATCGCAATAGCTCAATTGTAAGAGATGGGAGATAACATGAAAATCCAAATCATAACCCAAGCCATTAATTGTCCTACAATAATGGACAAGTATCTATTTTATATCCATCCAAATTCATCAAGGTGATGTGAATTCCTGAGCCCTTCCTTGGTGTTTGTTTGATATGGAGTTAGTTGATTTTTCATTTTTTGTGAGTCGAGTAAGTTTGTTGTTTGGATTATTGGATTTAAATAATTAAAGTAGGACTAATTATAAGATTAGACTGATTATATTTTATGAATATGGAAATATTAAATATAAGGAATATTTAATTAAGGGTTAATTAAATACCTTTGTTTAATTAAAAGTCTAAATTTGGAATAAAACGGTTTCATTAATTATTAAATCCAAATATGAAATTAAAGGCATAGTTTATTTATTTCATATTCAATTTATCAATTTGCATAGTTATTTATGTGCTAAAGTATTTATTGATTAATTAAATATTTATATACAATTTAATTTGCACATTCAGTTTAATAAAATAAAATAAATTTTTTTAATTTAATGTTGGGTTAGGAATTGTAATTAGAAAAGTTCCATTCTTTTATTAATAAATTATAAGAAATCATGCAAAGTTAATTGATGAAAACTAGGTGGAGAGTTGAGTTCTTTTTTTGAGGGATTGCATGTTTTAAAAACCCTAGGAGGAATAGGTCTTCTTTATGAGAGGTTTCTGGGTATTATTGCAAGAACATCTATCAGGTTTTGGAGGAGCTCTCTTGCATGAATTTAGAATCTTCTTGAAAAGCTTGGATTTTGAAGGTTGAATTGGATTCTTCTTGTCTTCAAATTTTTAGGCATTGTTTGAGATTTTTGGAAAGCTTACATTTTGAAGGTTGTGTTGGATTCTTCTTGTCTTCAAATTTTCAAGCTTTGTTTGAGGTAGGGTTTGAAACCTTCCTTTTGTAAAACTATTTCCTTTGAAAATATTGGTTTCTTTGTGTCTAAAATTGTTTATGCGAATGGATTGGAAATTGGGTTTTTGTTTAAATCAAGTTTGATTTTGTGAAATTTTGGATTAGTTTGATATTAAATTAGATCTAGTATTCTATTTGGATGGTTTGAAAAATTAGGAAGAAATTTTGGGAAATTGTGTGAGTTTTTGCAGTTAGGGTATTTACTCAAAAAAGATAGATAATTTGTCTCAATATTTGCATAGAAATTTAATTGGATTTTCATGTGAAAATCATATTCAGAAAAAGAGAGAAATTAGTTTTATTAAGAGAAACCCTAGCCTCCATTAAAAAAATTATTGGAAAATAAGCTCGGTTCAAAATATAGGGTTTTGATTGAAGAATATTTCTTTGGAATAAATATATGTATTTACTTTTGGAATGAATTCAATTTTTAGAAAAAGAAGCTTGGTAATTTGTTTTTAGAAAATTACTAGTAAAAAAAATTAAAAAATAATAATAAATAAAATTTATTGAGGGGGGGGAACACCATTCCCCACTTCTTGGTGTCCAAGGACTATCACAACAGCCCCAAGCTTCTGCTGACAACAACTGGTTGTCGTAGCAGCCAAAACTATTTCCATGACAACAATAGTTGTTATCATGTAGCAGTGGACTTCTTACACTTATGATTGTATTGCTTCGCATGTGTTATCATCATTGTTTGTAAACACTTAAGAAAAAATATTTTTTTCAATATAGTAGCATGTTTTAGGTTATACTCTCATGGGTTCCTTGGTGGGGTATTACTCTTGGTATCAGAGCCTGAGTTTCTACACAGGGAACTCTGGGAAGTTGTATGCCCACTAGATGTCTAAAGAATCGAAACTTGAAAAAAAAAAACATAGGCATATAACACTTTGTATTTAAAACTATTATTTTATGACTATGCATCATGTCTTTATTATTCTTGACAAGTTTTGAGATATTGTTCTTCTATTCGGATGTTGTAAGAGAGATGGGACCACTAAGACTAGATCTGTTAATAGAGGTTATAGAGGAGGTCGGTGTAGAGGCCATACAAGGAGCAGGCTTCACAACCCTCCTATGAGTCGTAAAGATGTGATTTTTCTTGAGGATAGTGGTGAGAAACATTGTGATTCAAAGGAGGCTAATGCTAGGAAGATACTTTAGACTATTCTGGAATGTCTATGTATTCATAATAAGGTTGAGAGGGTAGATTCACACCATTTTGAGAATAACGAGAAATAAAAATCTAGGAGTCCTAGGAGGAGGGACACTATAGTTGGTCAGAGGGCCTCTAAGGCTAACTAGGTGAGAGACCTCCTTAGATAATGACCTTCTCCCTTTAATGGTCTAGATACTAGTTTTGAGGCAGAGACATGGCTTATCACATTGGATCATTATTTTTTTATGCAACAATTTGATACCAACATCAAGGTGAGGTGTGCCATCATGCACTTCAAAGGTTTTTCAACTACTTGGTGGAATATTGAGGAACAAAAGTTAGAGGTTAGCATGGATACTATCACTTGGGAGTTTTTCGTTGAGAACTTTCGAGAGCACTTCTTATCTGATTAGTGGTGACAACAATGCGTAGATTAGTTCAAAAATATGTGGAAGTTATCTATGAGTGTTCAGGAGTATGAGAGTGGTTTCTTCAAGCTCAAGCAATATGCAAGCTATAGTGATAAGTTACCATTGATGGTGCAAAATTTCATTAGAGGACTTAATGGTCACCTCGTTAGGGGTGTTATAGTTTTCAAACCTAAGACTCTCAGGAATGCAATCATTAAGGCTACTTTGGTGGAGAACTTGGCTAGAATTCATGGTGGACAGGTTGGTGTTCAGTCTTGTGGTCCTTTTTTAGGGTCTACGGGTAATCAGTCTCTGGGAGAAGAGAACTCTAGGAATCCTTCTACCTTCTTGAAATGTAGTTAGAATCAACATAATAGAAAATTATTTCATGGTATTAGTGGTGGTTCTCAGTCAAGGAACTATCGCAACTGGCAACATAGTAGGGTGGCTGCAAGAAGTTGAGTCCCACTTTTGGGCAACAAGTGGAAGTGTTTTCCCTTTTCTTCAATTTTTTTGTCAATTGATGTCTAAATTTGAGCCACTTTGACATTGAATCTCAAAAAAATTTAGTTAAATAAAATGTAGTTCTCAGAGTCTAATTTTCAAATATGTAATTTATCTAAATACCCACATGGTATAAATTTCCTTTTAGTAGGAATGTTTAAAAACCATGTTTTCAAAAATCTTGTTTCAAGACCATACCATAGTCATGCACGACCACCATATTTTGACCTAAATATTTATGAAATTTTGCAAATCCTTCTGGGGAAATATATCTAAGACACCAAATATTGATGATCATATTTTTTCTTATTTTGTATTGAATATATTTTTTAAATTAATTTTAATTGACTATAAAACACATTTTCAAAACCTCTGGTGTACGACCACCATAATTTGATGAAAATTTCATATTTTAAAAAAAAAAAAATTCTTCAAGAGAATTGTATGTAGATTGATGTCATACAATTTATTTTACAAAAAACCTAATAAAAAAAAGTTATTAAAGTTTTAGTGAACCTCACTATTTTACATTTAGGTACCACTTTTAACTAATAAATAATTCAAAAACAGTAAAAATAATCATATCACTATGAGATTTACATTGTTGAAATCAGGACAGTGACAAATCGAATGGGGTTTTTGTTTCATAAAAAAATATGATCAGGAAGGCCCTCAAAAAATTATGATAAGGCATAAATCTGGCATTCCAGTGCCTTAACCAAATTTTTGGAAGTCAAGGAATAGGCTTGGTTCCACCAAGCCTAAACCAAACCTATTTTGAAATGAAATCTGAGGTAGATGTGTGCTTCCCACTCATGTCTTAAGAAATGGTTGCCCTTTATTTAAAATTCAAAAAATGGGCACCTGTTTCTTATAAAAACTCAGAGTGTTAAAATGGATTTCTAATCATTAAAAAAATAAAATAAAAAAATTTAGAATCAGGCACCCATTTTGCTAAACAATGGGTACCCATTTTGAAAAAAAAATAGGCACCTGTTTTGAAAAGGATGGGAACCTATTTTTTGAATTTTGGATTGGGTGCCCGAACCTAAAATAGGTGCCCATTTTTTTAAAATGGGTGCTCGTTTCAAGCAGCATCTTTCAATTCTACAAGACTTCTGCTGAATTGGCACCCAACTTCTTGCAGTTACCCAATATGCATAATCAGAATGATCAGCCAACTCAGAGTTCACATCAAGATTTTAGTGGAGGTAGTTTCCAATAGTCTAGTGCACCTTCACTTGAGAGAGGTGTTAGTAGAGCGGGTTGTTATTCTTGCATGCAACATGGTCACATTTTTGTCAAATGTCCTCATCGATCAACATAGTTGTCAAGATAGAGGCCTCCAGCTTCTAATCCTATAGTTGGGGATGTTAGTAGATACCACAGGGTGTTTGGAGCAGGGAATGATCCACAGAGTTCATTGCATGGAGAAGTGAATGGTCCAATAGGACCCGCATGTTGAGTCTTTTATGACTCAGTAGGACGCATTGACATTATGATATTTATATCTCTATTTTGTTTGTAGGCTTCCAAGAATTATATAGTTTTGGTTATTGTCTTGTTGATTAAAGGAAAATAATGATGTTATATTTATATGTTATGATTATTTCATGATGATGATTTATATGCTAAGATATCATTGATTCTTATGGTTTTATTGACCCCATACTTGTATGTGTATGGTTGACATGTATATTTTATATTTCTATTTAATGTTCCTGATGTGGTTGAGGGACAAAGCCATAGTTAATTGCTTGCAAGATCTACACAATCAACCGATCCCCGCCATTTCTTGTTTATATTTACACATGTATGAACATACTTATCTTTTATGCAAGTTTGCAAGTATCGGGCATCAACTTCCTTGAATTGTCGAGATGAGTGTGCCCTATCGCAATATATCAATGGTAAGAGAGGAGAGATAACATAAAAATATTAAACCCAACCCAACCCATGGGGTTGGCCTAAAATAATGGACAAGCATCTATTTTCTACCCATCTAAATTTGTCAAGGTGACATGAATTTGTGAGCCCTTCCTTGGAGTTTGTTTGATATATGGAGTAAGATGATTTTTGTGTTTTGTGAGTCCAGTAAGTTTGTTGTTTGGATTATTAGATTTAAATAGTTAAACTAGGAGTAATTATGAGATTAGAATGATTATATTTCATGAATATGAAAATATTCAATATAAGGAATATTTAATTATTAAGGGTTACTTAAATATATTTTCTTAATTCAAAAATTGAATTAAAAGACTAAATTGGGAATAAAAGGTTTTAATTAATTATTAAATTCAAATATGAAATTAAAGGCATAGTTATTTTATTTAATATTTAATTTATCAATTTACATAGTTATTTATGTGCTAAAGTATTTATTGATTAATTAAATATTTATATGCAATTTAAGTTGCACATTGAGTTTCATAAAATTTAATTAGATTTTTAAAGTTAAAGTTGAGTTAGGAATTGCAATTAGAAAAAATACATTATTTTATTAATAAATTATAGTTAATCATGCAAAGTGAATTGATGAAAACTAGGTGGAGAGTTGAGTTCTATTTTTGAGGGATTGCATGTTTCAAAAACACTAGGAGGAATAGGTATTCCTTATGAGAGGTTTCTAGCTATTATTGAGAGAATATCTATCAAGTTTTGGAGGAGCTCTCTTGGATGAATTTAGAAGATTTTTGGAAAGCATCAATTTTTAAAGTTGAATAGGATTCTTCTTATCTTCAAATTTTCAAGCGTTGTTTGAGATTTTTTGGGAAACTTAGATTTTGAAGGTTGTGTTGGATTCTTCTTGCCTTCAAATTTTCAAGCGTTGTTTAAGGTAGTATTTGAAAATTTATTTTTGTAAAATTCTTTCCTTTGAAAAAATTATTTTCTTTGTGTGTGCTATTATTTATCCGAATGGACTGGAAAGTGGATTTCTTTTTAAATCAATTTGTGAAATTTAGGATTAATTTGATATTAAATTAGATCCTGTATTTTGTTTGTATGGTTTCGAAACCTAGGAATAAATTTTAGGAAATTGTATGAGTTTTTCCAGTTAGGGTATTTACCTATAAAATATACATAATTTGTCTCAATATTTGCATAGAAATTTAATTGGAATTGCCTGTGAAAATCATATTTAGAAAAAAAAAAAGAAATTGGTTTTATTAAGAGAAACCCTATCCTCCTTTAAAGAAACTATTGGAAAATTAGAGGCTCAAAATATAGGGTTTCAATTGAAGAATATTCCTTTACAATAAATATATGTATTTTCTTTTGGAATCTATTCATTTTTTTAAAAGAAGAAGCTTGCTGATTTGTTTTCAGAAAATTAATGGTAAGATATATAAAGATATATATATATATATATATATATATATATATATATATATATATATATATATATATACAGATACATATATGTATATAGATACAGATACATATATGTATATATATATAGAGATATGTATATGTATATATACATATACATATATATACATACATACATACACACACACACACACACATATATATATATATGTATATATATATATGTATGTATATATATATATGTATGTATATATATACATATATGTATATATATGTATGTATACATATATGTATATACATATATATATACATATACATATATACATATATATATACATATACATATATACATATATACATATATATATATATATACATATACATATACATATACATATACATATACATATACATATACATATACATATACATATACATATACATATACATATACATATACATATACATATACATACATACATACATACATACATACATACATACATACATATATATATATATATATATATATATATATATATATATATATATATATATATATATATTGTTGGAAATATAGATGTAGTAACTAAGAGGGGGGGTGAATCAGTTAACCACAAAAATATTACCACTGATCCCTTAAATATCTTACCAAATTATTTACTGTGCCACTCCGTAAATATACAGAGAAATGTTGAAACTTCATTCTTGAAGTGTGTAATAATTAAACTGTTCTTAAGAATTCATCACTGATTAACTTACATGAATAAAGAAAATAACATGAACACAAGAGACACCAAATTTACCGTGGAAACCCAATATGGGAAAAACCACCAATGTAACTAGTTACTATTTTTCACTCTTCTGAAGTGATGCCCAGTTAGAAGCCAACCCGGTAAAAGGTTACAAAACACACTATTAGATGTGACCTTGTTAGAGGATTTAATCACCCTGCTAGGAGTGGCCTTGTAAGAGGTCTTGAAACAATTCAATAAAACTGTCACCTTGTTAGAGGATTTACAAAATGGTTGTTAAAGAAAATCGATTAAGAGATTTTGATATCACTGCTACAATTGTAATAGAGTACCAATGAAATGACCTGCAACTAAATTGCTAAATATAGATCTTTGTTCTGCTTCACTAGATCCTTACTGATCAAATAAATCTTTGCTGCTCCTCAAGGATATCTAACCATCCTTCAAAATTCGCACATATCTTTCTTCAAAATGATTTATGCATGCTGTGTATTTTATTCACCACTTGACCTTCTATATATATATATATTTCATAATCATTTAGATTATCAAGTCGGCACTAATAATTATTATAACAGTCGGCTGGAATAAACAAACTGTAATAACAAAATTCTTTGAAAGGGGCCGACCTTGCTCGGTAAAGATTAATCCTGAAAAGATTTCCTTCGGTGACCGAGAGAACTCAGTAACCACAACGAATTCTGCAACATCCTTTGGAGACCAAGAGAGCTCGCTAACCACTAATTTTCCTTCGATAACCGAGGAGGCTCAGTTACCACTGTTATCCTATCATGTTTCCTTTAGACACCCGAGAGAACTCGGTAGACACTAAAAACTGCCTAGCTGACCCGACTGAGCTCGGTAGATACTAAGAACTGCTTAGCTGACCGACTGAACTCGGTCGATACTGAGAACTGCTTAGCTGACTGACTGAACTCGGTAGATACTGAGAGCGATAATTGATATGACATTTGTGCGACATCAAAGACAGCACATAGCTAATCCAACAATGTCCTTCAGACAATTGTATCCAACAATCTCCCTCTTTGGCATTGATGGCAACACAACATGTCATAGCACAATGAAATTTCACAGAGAAACCAAGAGTAAGAAACATATCCTTAGCTTCATTCTGATTCCCATCATCTTCAACCTTCTTTCTCTGACTGAGAACTCTCCCTCTTAACTTCTCAAATTATTCTTCTTAGAAATTTTTTGAAATGACAGAAAACTCTCCCTCTTTGACAACACATGCCAAAGACAACTTACACAATTTTGGTAAATATCAATGTACCTTATGTACTGATTCATATGCAATGATTCCCTAACTATGCTGCATCAACTGATTTATCTTCAACATGTTCTGTTGATGCATCACTAAAACTTTATTTAGTGAACCTCGGATAGGGGAGTGACCCCTAACTTGCCTCTTAGATACAAGAATGCATCCTTAGGTAGTGGTTTGGTGAAGATATCTACAATTTGTTCTTTTGTATGAATATATTCCAATCTGATTTCCTTATCCTGCACCAATTCTCTGACAAAGTGATATTTAATTGCAATGTGCTTAATTTTGGAATGCATTACTAGATTCTTTGAAATATTTATTGCACTTGTATTATCACAAAACATAACAACTGGTTCTTTGATCTCAACCTTCATGCCTTCCAAAAGCTGTTTAAACCATATAATATTAGAGCAGTTTACTGCTGCAGCAACATATTCTGCTTTTGCTATGGATTGGGATGTGCAGTTTTGCTTTTTACTAGGCCAAGATAATAACCTCTTGCCAAGAAAGAATGCACCACCACTTGTACTCTTTATGTCATCAATGTTTCCTGCCCAATCAGTATCAGTAAACACTTTTAAATCTAGATTGCCTCCAAATTTATACCACAAGCCATAATCTTCAGTTCCCCTTAAATACCTCAAGATTATTTTGATTTCCATCATGTGATTTTCTCTGGGTTTAGCAGAGAATCTTTCCACTATTCCAACTGCTAAGGCAATATCAGGCCTTGTGTGTACCTCATACTGTAATTTTCCAATCATTGATCTATATAAGGTCTGATCTACTTCTTTTGAATCATCATCTTTGGTAAGGTTCAGTCCAGTACACATGGGTGTACCAACTGGTTTTGAATCTTCCATACCAAATTTATTAAGTATTTCCATAATATATTTAGACTGAGTAATGTAGATACCATTTTTGTTCTGCTGAATCTGAAGTCCAACAAAGAATTTTATCTGACCAAACATAAACATTTCAAATTCTTTGTTCATAAGCTCTGAAAATTCTTTACACTGATCATCATTTCTTGTAAACACAGTATCATCCACAAATATTTCTGAAAAATAATTTTGTTATCTGATCCTTCTTTGATGTATAAATTGTTGTTGTCATTAGCCCTTTTGAAATTAATCTGAGTAAGATAGTTATGTAATCTTTCATACCATGCTCTAAGAGCTTGTTTCAAACCATACAATGCTTTGTGTAATTTGCAGACCATATCCCTTTTGTCTGGATCAATAAAACCTTTAGGTTGCTCAATGTAGACTTCTTCCTCAGGAATACCATTGAGAAAAGCAGATTTGATATCCATCTGATATACCTTAAATCTTTTATGTGCTGCATATGCAAGTAAAGTCCTCACACCTTCTAATCTTGCAACAGGAGCAAAAAAAAATTCTCCATAATCTATTCCTTCTTCTTGAGAATATCCTTTACATACCAATCTTGCTTTGTTTCTTGATACTTGACCATCTTCATTCAACTTATTTCTGAATACCCATTTTGTCCCAATTACATTTTTATCTTTAGGCCTAGGTACAAGAGTCCATGTCTTATTTTTCTCTATTTGCTCTATTTCTTCATTCATAGCCTCAATCCAACTTTCATTTTCTAATGCATCTTTGACATTTTTAGGTTCAAAATCAGCAAATAAACATGTACCTTTTAGTTTACTTCTTGTCATAGTACCATCTAATTTGTTTCCAATGATCTAATCTGGTTTATGATGCTTTCTGACGTACTTGGCTAATACAAGTTCCTTGCTTCCTGAATGAGTTATATTGTCATCTTCTTCATCGTTAGGTTCAGATTGCTCGGGCTCGGTAGATACTTGCTCAGTAGCTTCAGACTGAGACTCAGTACTTTGTGACTCAGTTACTATACTGGGCTCGGTAGATGTAGTCTCCTTACACGTGTCTAGAAATGTATCAGGTTCAATGTAAACAAATTTTTTTTAGTCCTCTGGTTCCTTTTTGCTTTCTTCTTCAATCTTTTCTGCAAACTCATCAATTCTCACATTTGCACTTTCTATGATTTTGTGAGTAGACAAATTTAGACATCTATATGCCTTACTTTTGCAAGAATATCCCAAAAATATTCTTTCATCACTTTTTATATCAAATTTTCCTTTTCTAGATTCTTTCAAGATGTAACATTTACTACCAAATACTTTTAGGTAACTTACATTTGGTTTGTAGCCATACCATAGCTCATATGGAGTCTTGAATGTGTCTTTTCTCAGCTGTACTTAGTTCAAGGTATGAACTACAGTGCTGATAGCTTCCTTCCAGTATTTCATAGCAATGTTCTTTTTGATCATTAGAGTCCTTGCATAGTCCATGATAGATCTGTTCCTTCTTTTAGCTATTCCATTCTGCTCAGGAGTTCTCGAGGCTGATACCTATCTTTTGATTCCTCTTTCAATGCAAAAATTATTTAATTCATGGGAGATGAATTCACCACCTATGTCTGATCTCAAGCATTTTATTCTTTTTCCTATTTCCTTTTCTACTCTTGCTAAATACCATTTGAAATTCTCAAATGCTTCAGACTTTTCTCTTAAATACATAACAGTCATCATTTTAGAATAATCATCAACAAAGAGAATAAAGAATTTTTCTCCAGTATAGCTCTCAATTCCAATAGGTTCACATAAATCAGTATGCACAATTTCCAAAATATCTTCAGACTAATAGTTTTTACTTTTGAAACTAGACTTTCCCATTTTACCAATTTGACAATTCTTGCATAGACCAACATCAGGTTTCTTCAAAGTAGGAATACCTCTTACTTTCTTGAATTTGCTTATTTTCATCATGTTGTCTTTTGTGCCATAACCAGCTTTCTTCAATTTGAGAAATAAAACATGAGTAATCACCAAGATCAAGATAAAACAGGTTACCTTTGGTTTGTTTGCCTGAACGTATTAGTTTTCCTTTGTCATTCAACAGTCTTGTTTTGCCATTCATGAATTCAACCTTGAATCCAATATTGATTAGCTGTGCTACACTTAGAAGATTATGCTTTAGTCCTTCGACCCAATATGCATTATGACATATAAGTTCTTTGGTTAATGAAATTTTTTCCTTTCCTTTTATACAACAGGGTTCATTGTTTCCAAACCTTACATTACCACCATCAAAGTTTTCAAAGTGTTCAAACTTGGTCCTATCACCAGTTATATGATGTGAACATCCACTGTCTATAATCCATGTATCATTCTTTCTTATATGAGAGATAAGTGCCATCTGATCTTCATCATTATCAGATTCATCTTTTACAGCAATGAAAATAATTTCTTCTTCACTATCATCCAAATCTTTAGCTAAGAAACATGTTTTCTTACCTTTATCCTTGAATGATTTGAAATTTTTCCTGCCATTGTACTTGTAATTTTTCTTCTCATCTTTGCTTTTCTTGTTTGGACACCTAGTTGCAATATGACCAATTTCTTCACATGAAAAACAAATTAAGGGAGTTTTACCTCTGTATTTTCCTCTACCTCTTGAATACTTCTTTGCAAGTAATGCTTCAATAAATTCAAGATCGTTATCAGAACTTTCCTTTGATTCTTCTTCACTTTCTGATTGGATTTTCTTCCCTTTCTTGAGTGAAATTTTGGCCTCAAAAGCTAATTCAATATTTTTAGAAGTTGGAACATAGTTGTCATAGTTATCCAGTTCAAAGGCTGTCAATCTTCCAACTAAGGCATCCAAAGTTATATTGTGATTTTCTTCACATCTTCTTTCTTGAATAGCAGAAACTCTTATTGCATAAATAAGGAGTAATGTTCTAAGAACCTTACTTATAACCGTTTCATCATCAATTTTTCCTCTAGAAGCTCTGATTGCACTAACACTTGTCTTGATCCTTTCAACATATTTTACAATGTTTTCTTCTTCTCTCATTTTCATTTGATCAAATTGTCCTCTTAGGCTCTCTGCTTTGGCTCTCTTCACATTGTCATCAGCGCCATAGATTTTCTTCAGCTTGTTCCACATTTCATGAGCAGTTGTGCAGTCTTTGATTTTATCAAATTATTCATAGCTAAGAGCTGATGCAATGTCTATCATCATAGTGTTATGGTTCTTCTTCTCTGCAATGTCTTCAACAGTTAATGTGCCAGTAGGAATTGTATATTCTTGATCAATATATTTGCATCCTGAATCACCAATGGAAGCTAGATGTAATCTCATGAGACCTTGCCATGCTGATAAGTTATTTCTGTTAAGCCTTGAAATTTCTCTTTTGTAAGACATCCTGATCTTTAGCTTAGGTCCTTGAAACCCTTCCTGCAAGCACCAAAAGCTCTGATACCAATTGTTGAAAATATAGATGTAGTAACTGAGAGGGGGGGGTGAATCAGTTAACCACAAAAATATTACCACTGATCCCTTAAATATCTTACCAAATTATTTATTGTGCCACTCTATAAATATACAAAGAAATGCTGAAACTTGATCCTTGAAGTGTGTAATAATTAAACTATTCTTAAGCATTCATCACTGATTAACTTACATGAATAAAGAAAATAACATGAACACAAGAGACACCAGATTTACTATGGAAACCCAATATGGGAAAAACCACCAATGTAACTAGTTACTATTTTTCACTTTTTGAAGTGATGCCCCGTTAGAAGCCAACCCGGTAAAAGGTTACAAAACACACTGTTAGGTGTGACCTTGTTAGAGGATTTAATCACCCTGCTAGGAGTGGCCTTGTAAGAGGTCTTGAAACAATTCAATAGAACTGTCACCTTGTTAGAAGATTTACAAAATGGTTGTTAAACCAACTCGGTTAAGAGATTTTGATATCACTACTACAATTGTAAGAGAGTAACAATGAAATGACCTGTAACTGAATTGTTCAATATAGATCTTTGTTCTACTTCACTAGATCCTTACTGATCAAATAAATCTTTGCTACTCCTCAAGGATATCTAACCATCCTTCAAAATTCGCAAATACCTTTCTTCAAAATGATTTCTGCATGCTGTGTATTTTATTCACCACTTGCCCTTCTATATATATATTTCATAATCATTTAGATTGTCAAGTCGGCACTAATAATTATTATAACAGTTAGTTGGAATAAACAAACTGTAATAACAAAATTCTTTGAAAGGGGCCGACCTTGCTCGGTAAACATTAATCCTGAAAAGATTTCCTTCGGTGACCAAGAGAACTCGGTAACCACAGCAAATTCTGCAACATCCTTTGGAGACCAAGAGACCTCGGTAACCACTAATTTTCATTCGATAACCGAGGAGGCTCGGTTAACACTGTTATCCTGTCATGTTTCTTTTAGACACCCGAGAGAACTCGGTA
>BSBK01001512.1:2500-122632 GCA_027943335.1 Chamaecyparis obtusa
CTATAAAACTAAATTTTTTTGTACCAACTAAACTCTAACAGTCCACATTTCCTTTATTCTTTAAAACAAAGAATTAACCTTAATTAAAAGAATATAATAAGTAACCGATGAAAGACAAGCTAAGTGCCCCCTTACTTCCATATTTTGCGCTCTTCTTGATAATGATATCATGTTGTTAAGACCATGTTCCTAATATGAATTTCTCCTTAAAGATTCACAAAAGATTGAAAACCAAAGGAAATAATCTTATTAGATCTTCCTCGGCCTACTTATATGATAAAAACATAAGATCAAAAGAAGCGTAGTTAAACCAAGCATTATTACATCCCAGAGTTAGGAAATTATTATATTGATCATTTTTAAGAAAGGACCCCAAGAGATAGTGCAAGTCCTGTGAAGAAACATGACCTAATCATGTAGTTCTATAAACAAAACAAAGAGAAGATTTAGGGGGACAATATTAGATTAATCTTGATCAATTTTATTATCATTCTTTTCAGGCTAGATGTCAGGGTCCAATAAGGCTTTCTGCCTTTTCTTCTTTTTCCTTCTGTGACCTCCTTCCTCCAACCAAACTTCCACCAGGTCCTCTGAGTCTGTATCGCTAAAAAAATCATTATCAATCTCTCCTACATCATCTTCATGCCAATAGGAATAGAACCAATTCTCCTCCACCAGGGACCTTACATGCATAAAGTGTTAATATGATTTAGAACAACAAAGAGGGGGGGGGAATCAGTTGTTATCAGGTCCAGATGTATTAAAAAAACTTTAAAACTCTTCAACAAATTGGATCCAACAACCAACAGCTACTCAATCATTATTGATTGCATAAAAGAAACATATAACAGTGCAGTCCACTATCCAATAGTATCTAACTTGTAAAACACAGAAATGTCAAACCAAAACATTCACACAAGTATTAACACCAAGATTTATAGTGGAAACCCAATTAGGGAAAAACCACTTTGTAACATGTTACTATTATTTTCACTCTTCTCAAGTGAGCTCTATGAAAAGACAACCCTGTCAAAGGTTACAAACACACTGTCAGGTGTGACCCGGTTAAAGGATTTAAACCACTTTGTTAAAAGTGCACCTTGTTATAGGACTTACATACATCCCATTAGAATGCAACCTTGTTCAAAGGATTTATACAAATGACTGTTAGGTCAACCTCTGTTAAAAGGATTTTGATTGATACAATGGTTAGAAAGTAACAGTAGTATTGATCTGAAAAACATACAACTCACTTTGCAAATATTAGATCCAATTCCATACACATATGCTGGCTTACTGACTGTGAACCTTTACCATCTCCATCACTGATCTGCTCAGAAATCTCTTCAAGAAATCACAACACTTCTCCTTCAGCCTTTTCTGCTTATACAGTCAATAACATCAACAATACTTCTAGCATCCCCTTCTTTGTTCAACCTCATGCTTAGGTTTCCTTAATGCTTCCTCAATTAGGTCAATACATATTTTTTCGCTTAATCTCCTTCGTAGATCTTAGGGTTAGGTTAGATTCATCGAATCCTTCCAACTTTATGTTATTTGTCTATCCTTCTAGAAATATCTCAAATCTCTTAATAGATTTACAATAAAATGTTTTACAGTGCATTAAATGCTTTCGTACAATCAATAAATAAAGTCAACACATTTTACATAATCCATGAATTCAACAATGTCGACTAGAAATATAAATTCTTCCTCAAATGTAAATTACTAACGCTCGGTCAATACAATGTTCAACTCCTCGGTCTTCATTAGAAAGCTCGTCACCTCAAAAACTATTTCCTTGGCTAAAACTGATGTTCGATCAACACTGAATTTACTCGGCATATACTAGCTCAGTCAACATTAACGTTACTTGGCTTAAACTAGATTTCTTCACTTTTTCTTGGTTAAGCCTACCAGTTTAGTCTTCATTCTTACTTAGATAAACAATACATTATCTTATCATTTTGCCACATAATCAAGTACTCATTGAAGTATCAAGATAACTCAACCTTTCCTTAGGTTCTATTGTTACCAACCTTGCCTATCCCCTTCACAACAATCAGATAGATATAGTGCTTTCTTAGATAGCAACAGTCTTACCAGTTAAGGTTTGACATCAATGACAATACAACAATTGCTTCAATTGTAGTTTCCAACATAAAGAACATGGGGAAATTTAGATTTTTCTTAATAATTGGGGCTCTTGATAATAGCGTATTAATGTCATCTGTTATTAATATTGGAGTGGAAGGAACCAGTCTTCTATTCAACATTGGCATATCATAGAATCTAGGTCTTGTTATTGTAAAATCCCTTCTAATATTTTGGATAACCTTATCAAGGTCCCCAAGAAATCTCTTTTTGAAGATTTGGGAGCATAATTTACCAGTTTATTCATTTTCATGGTCCACTTGGACAGTTGTAGCGATAAACATTGCAGGGATATCCAATTTTACCCTATATCTATCTTCATTGGAGAGAAATTCCCTGCCTAATATGCGAAAAACCATTCTAATAATAAGAGAATGCGTATTTAGAATGATTGTTTTGAGTCTTCTTACTGTAATCTCCCTATCAAAAGCAATTTGAGGCCTAAAGCTTATTAATTTGATTGGAGTCCTCATTTTAGATAGGACCCAGTATAACAAGAGGGAGGTAGATTGGAAGTGACCAAGCTAATCTATATTAATACTAATCGAGATCTTCTGAAAACCTTGAAGGCGATGCTAGGGCTACTATCTAATGATTCTTATTCTTAAGACACATAATTAAGCTAAAACGACATAAAACTTATTGATGCTTAAGGACTACTCATTGCACGAGAATAGGAAAGGAATCCTCTAAGAGATAAAAAGGCCATCCTTTGTCAAGGAAGAGGATACCTACAAGAGAAACGAAAAAGAAAAGAGAAAAAATGGCCACCTTAAAGACAAAGAGTCATGGAGAATCGATAGGGGGATGCCCTAGAAGCCAAAAAATAGACTCTATGTGGCTATTAGAAGGGCTACAAAGGGGAAATAAGAAAATCAAATTTCACACAACAAGATGACTTAAGAAATTATATTGTTACCAAACATCAAATCAAATGAGACCATAAGCTTTCAAACACAGCAAAGAGCTACTAAAATAGAAAAGGAGGGGCAAAAGCAATTAGAAGATCCTAGACTAATCTACTAAAGAGGCTGCAAAATGCCTTAATCATAAAAGACCAAGATTCTCCTCACCTATGCATCTCCTGCCTTAACTTCAACCTAACATTGATTTAAAGAAAGAGATATCTACTACAGAGGAGACTAAAAGCTCTTAGTTGTTACTCTGCCCATGTTTTGAGGACTACTAAGAGTTCCAGAAAGACATTCAAGTGGAAAAGAAATGCTATAATTAGTATTCTTTTTCATAAAGAGACCATTTATCTTTAAGGCAAAGGGAATTTTATAACAGAGATTAAATTAATTTAAAAGTAAGACCATAATCACTAACTTTTGAACCAAAACAAGCACTTATTGTAAAGGAAGCTATAAATTGAAATCAGAGAAAAGATCTCTAAATAAGAGAAACCATAGTTGACATCATTAAACTACCCATAATGCAATAATTTCAATAACCATTTAGCTATATAAGATGTAGTAGTGGGTTTTATACAGAATATTAACAAAAAGACTGTTTGAAATATTAACTATATGCTAGGATATCCTTAATATTCCCTCAGTTTAAAAATGAGGGATCGATACTAAACCAAAGCCGTATTACCTACATATTTGAAAAAGCTTAGAAACTGTTAGCTAGCTAGACCAAAAACTCCTGCTTTACTAAAGACATTTTTATGAAAAACTTTAATCTTTATGGACTAGGCTACAACTCTAGTTATCTCCATTGCATTTCAAAATGATAATAGTATCCTTGTCCATTGCACCATCTTGAACGCTACGAGAACTCTTGTTGACAGAAAGTGCCACAACCCTTATATTGCTTATTTCTTCTTCATCAAATTCTTCTGGAATGTTGAACCCTTTAGCCCTCCAATAATTCAACACCCATTTTGTCTCCATCAATTCTTTAAAAACAATTTTCATTAGGAAGTCCAGGTTTCTCTGCATTTCTGGCCAGAACTTATCACAGATCACTTCATCTTTGAAGACTAGTATTGGCATTTGCTGAGAATTAGGGGTAGAAGATAAATTCTTAGTTTTTGCCTTCATGTAGAGCTCTGGGAAGGGGATAGTCAAGTTCATCTATACCATGAACCTCTTTCTCCAGCCCAACAAGAAATTCCTCTTTGAAGATTGTTCTTGCTGCTAAAATTATATCTGCCTTCTTGAATCTGACAAAAGTAGAGAGGGAGATAAAAGACCTACAATATGGCCATTGAATCTGATAGAAAATTCATTTTCAAAATGAATATCTCCAATACCTTTCTCCGGCACCCTTTGAGATGCATCCAATAAGGGATTCAAAATCCCATTCCATCTCTCTGGTTTGATTCCTCCCCTTAAAGTGATTTGTCGATTATACTTAAGGATGACTGTCAGGATCCTCGACTCCATTGGAAAAAGAAGGAAATTAACACAAGAAGCCCACTAAGTCAAACCAACAAGGTAAAATGTGAACCCAAAATGCTCTCACAGGAAACTAAGAGAACAAGAACTCATAAGCTCTCACTCACAATTTTTAATGATTTAATGCAACCAAACGCTTCGCATGGATTCAATAAAGATTAAAAGTGTGAAAATCATAATGAATCAATCCGCTAAATTTGTGCCAGAGTGTTTGGGAAATTCTATGAGAGAAGAGCTTTAACTAATCTTAGCACAAAAGTAAAAACTTAGGAAATAGGATAATTCTATTTAAGACAATAGAGTTGAAAAGCATTGACGCTTAAGGGAAGGGGTCTTCAATGCTAAAATCATGAGAATGAGTCCCAAGAGATCTGAAGCTGATGTCATGCAAGATTACTTCATTATTAGGGAAGAAGGATTAAAAGAAAAGGATTTAAAAGCTTCTTGGGAATAGGAAAGAAGCTAAAAATCTGAGTATTGAAGAATTTTGATGAAGGCTCTATATTGTATTTAGGGAGAGGATAAAGTAAAGGGTGAGTTGTAATTATAAAAGTAACTTAAACTATCTTGAGTTAGACTAACCTAGGGAAACCAAAAACCTAAAGAAACATAAATAGAGGAAGAAAATCTTAGCTATACATAAGGGATTAAGGCTAAAGTAGAGAGAAGATATAGTCTTTTTCCTAGATCCATATTCTGTCGATTCACATTCATCATTAAGACTTGAGCCTTATACTGATATTTATAATATCCATTTCTACTTCCTTCCATATGAAACTCAAAAGATCTACCTCTTTGGAGATTGAGAAAGTGACTAAATTCTAATCTAGCAGTGGTGAAAAAAAGGAAATAAAAAAAGGAGCAAACCAAGATGCTAAAAGAGGATAGAGAAAAAAAGGCTAAGATGTCTAATTCAAATAGGAGTTCTAAAATTAAAGTACCTTAAACCAAATTGGACCATCCCTAAAAACTAATATTTTCCTATAGAAGGTCAATTATAATAACCGTATTACTCCTCTAATCAAGGTCTTGAACGTGGGTTGCTAAAAGAGACTAAATTAAAATTGAAATTAGTCTATTATTTCATAGTCATTTAAAGATTACTAAAACAACCTTTTCTCTGATGTAACCTAAATCCTAATGATGGGATCTCTCTCTAAAGTGAACTTCCTTAAACCATAGTTATCATGCTTCATACCCCCAAGGGTGGTACTGGAGGTTTCTAAAGTTAATGCAAAGATTGTTGGTCTAATACTGAAGCTCATAACCTGTTTTAGCCTATTAGCTTTCCAGGATACTCAATGACTCATCTGACTAGCCAAGGCCAATTTTATTAATTAGCTTGCCTTGATTTTTACTATCTAGACCTCTAGACCTCTACATTATCCTTCATACTAGAATAGATGATTTCCTTTTCTACTCCATCTGCCCCTTCATTGGACAATAAGTTAGCAATTTGGTTACCTTCTCTCTATATATGATTGACCATGTAATGAGGAACAATGGATAGTATCTCCATTATTTTTTCCACCAGATCATTAAGGAACCAATTCAGAGTTCCTCCTTTTCTTACAACATTAATAACTAGAGTAGAGTCTCCTTCAAATTCTATGTGGTCTATGTTGAGCCTTTTACATAGCATTAAACCTTCTAATAAAGCATAAAGTTCCGCATAATTGTTAGATTCTTTCCCTAGGTATGATGATTTACTGGTGATGTAGGAGCATCCTAGGTGTAAGAGCAATCTTGCATCATCCAAAAATATTTCTAGTTTCTTTTCAATAAGGGCTATCTTGTGTAGAGCTGCTATTTATGGAAACTTGCTATTTTTAGTAAGTTGGTCATACGATCTCAGAATGTTTTGATTTCATAGTTGGAGGTTCATCTTAGTCATATCAGCCTGCCTGTAAAGTTTCATTGCTAGATCAAGTCTGGTTTTGAAGATATTGAAACTTTTCAGTTTTGGAAACAGGGTACAGAAACTTTGAACTCAATTTTGAAGGCTTTAGAGGCCCCAGATGAGGTCAAATTTTTAGCTAAATAAAGCTTTCTTGATTCAAGTGTTGTAGAGCTCCTCGTGCCCTTTCCAAAATGGGGTTATAATAGTCAATCAGGTCAACGGGTGATGACTTATGGTCTCCGGAAGTTGGGCCACCTGAAATGGTAGAAAATAATTTTTCTTCAAAATTTATGTCCGGGTTTCAAAAGTCATTTTGAGCTGACTTTGATGTAATAAATTGAAAAATAAAATAATTCTAAGTTTGGTCGGCCCTAAGGGCTAAATTTTTGGAACCTTCTCAGGTGGTGGAAATTGGCTATATAAAAAAGGCTCGTAGTGTTGTCTAGGGCAGTTTTGGGTAGATCTGGGTAATGATTTGAGGCTTTTCCCTACAAAATATTGTAAAGGGAATGCCCATGTGGCTTGCATATTGTAATTCTAAAATTTGGAATTCCACACTTGTGGAGATAATAAGAAGCCCATTTTTTGTTCTTGCCAATTGTTGTTGTTTCTCTGTTTCTGTTATGTGTTTGTGGTATTAAGGGGAGCACCCTTCATCAAGTGGTATTAGAGAAGGAGTTCTTGAGTGTGTAAACAAATCACCGACTATGAGGTAGTTTGCACCAGGACCGTTGTTAGGGTTTCAGTGCACATCATGAAAATGCCTCCATGAAGGGAACGTGGTGGAAGAGCTGGTGTTGTAACACCTGAGGTTAGGGCACTACAGAGACAAGTGCGAGCATTGCAAGAGGAGATTCGTAGAGGAATGAATCTTAATGTCAGAGATGAAAGCGAGGATGAAGCTAAAGAAGAAGGAAATTATGATCAAGAAGAAGGATAAATTCTGAACTAGGAGGAAGAAAGACTTTTTCAGGCCATTTCCAAGATTGGAAAAAGACCTAAGATTGAGGTTCCTGCATTTTCAAGAAATCTTAACCCAGAGGAGTTGATCGACTGGATCAATGAATGTGAGGAATATTTTGAGTATGAAGATGTTGAGGATCCTGATAGGGTCAAATTTGCGAAGGCCAGACTGAAAGGTCATGTGAATATTTGGTGGCAAGAGATTCAATTGAAGTGAAATAAAAGAGGAAAGGATAAAATCACAAGATGGGATTAGATGGTGGATAAATTGAAGCGATAGTTCATTCCTGTTGATTATGAGCTTGACCTACTGAAGAAGATGCAAAGTTTGAAGCAAGCAGGAAGATTTGTTCAGGAGTATACATAGGAGTTCTATCGACTCCTCATTAGAACAGGCCATGTAGAAGCTGATAAGGAGAAAGTTCCCCCTTACCTTAATGGGTTGAGGCCGAGCATTTAAGAGGAGTTGAATTTGGTTCGAATGAATAGTATTGAAGAGGCATACCAATTTTCCCTAAAAGTAGAGGAAAAGTTGAACAAGAAGTTTGAGAGCAAACAAAATGAAAGAGGTCATGGTGGAAGATCTAGTGGGCGGTCATATGGAGGCAAAAATGAAGATCCAAAAAAGAAGGATGAGGCCAGTAGCAATCAAAATCAGTGAGAAAACAATTCCAATCATTTCTAAGATTAGAATAATAGAGATCAAAGAGGAAGGGGAAGAGGATAAGGATCTAGAAGAGGAGGCTTCCATGGAAAATGTTTTCACTGTGGAGAAGAAGGTCATAGGGCATTTGAATGTCCTCAGCGCCAAGGAAGAATAGATAGGAGAAATGAAGGCTAGGCCAAAGTTGCACATGTAGATGAAGATGCCAGATTGTCACATTCTAAAGATGCTAAAAGAGGAGAAATGTTGATTAACAAAAGAGTCCTGCTGAGTGGTGAGAATGAACCTTAACAAAGGAGGAACCTGTTTCACACTAGGTGCAAGTGTGAGGGTAAGTGTTGTGATGTGATTATTGATAGTGGAAGCACTAACAATTTGGTGTCAGAAGAGATGGTGACAAAGTTGAAACTCAAGAGACAGAAACACCCACATCCATATTGGATTGCCTGGGTACAAGATGACCACAAGGTCATGGTCAATGAACAATGCCTAGTGAAGTTCAAGATTGGCAGATACCATGATGAGGTACTATGTGATATCATATCTATGGATGTATGTCATATGTTGTTGGGTAGACCATGGCAGTTTGACAGATGTGATGTACATGATGGTCGTACGAATACCTACTCCCTGACAAAGGATGGAGTGTGACATAAGCTAAAGCCATTGAATGACACAAAAGAAAAGGTATGTGGTAGTGCAAGAATAAATTTTGTTGATGGAAGAAAGTTCATAGATGGTATGAGGCATGAGCATGTGTGTTTTGCTTTAATTCCAAAAGCTGGTAAGGAGGAAGTAGAAGATGTTCCTGTAGAAGTTACAGATTTGTTGAATGAGTTTCAGGATATTGTATCTGATAATGTGCCTAATGGATTACCACCAGTCAGGAAGATCAGTCATCAGATGGACTTGATTCCAGGAGTGAGTTTTCCGAATAAGGCAGCACACAGAATGACACCTGTAGAAAGTGAGGAGTTGAACAGACAAGTACATGAGTTGTTGCAGAAAGGATTAATCCATGAGATTCTGAGTCCCTATGCTGTACCAGTGGTATTAGCACCAAAGAAGAATGGAGAGTGGAGGATGTGTATAGATTCCAGAGCAATAAACAAGATCACAATCAAATACAGGTTTCCATTGCCACGAATGGATGATAATATGGATTGTTTGAGTGGAGCTATGTATTTCTCAAAGATAGATCTGAAGAGTGGATATCATTAGATTCAGATTAGAGAAGGAGATGAATGGAAGACTGCCTTCAAGAAAAAGGAAGGATTGTATGAGTTGTCAGTCATGCCTTTTGGGCTAACCAATGCACTGAGCACTTTCATGCGGCTCATGAACGAGGTTCTGAAAGAATTTTTGGGTAAGTTTGTCATTGTTTACCTAGATGATATTTTGATCTTTAGTAAGACATTGGAGGAGCATATGATGCATATTCGTATGGTATTTGAGAAGCTGAGAGAAGAGAAATTGTTGATTAATTTGAAGAAGTGCAGTTTTGTGAAGAGAGAGTTAGTGTATTTGGGATAAGTAGTTTCAACATAAGGTCTAAAAATGGACCCACAGAAGGTATAGGCTATCCTTGAATGGCCTAATCCAAGGAGTGCTACTGAGGTAAGATCTTTTCATGGTTTGGCTAGCTTTTACAGAAAGTTTATCAAAAATTTTAGCAGTATTTGTGGACCCTTGACTGAAACAATGAGAGGGGATAGAAGAGAGTTCAAGTGGACTAATGGGGAAAATAAGAGTTTTAAACTGTTGAAATAGAAAGTTACAAAATAGCCTGTTTTAGCACTTCCAAATTTTAATAAGGTGTTTCAAGTAGACTATGATGCTAGTGGTACTGCAATAGGAGCTGTTATGAGCCAAGAAGGTAAACCTATTGCTTATTTTAGTGAGAAGTTGAATGATGCCAAGAGAAAATATTCTATGTATGATCAAGAATTTTATGCTATAGTTCAGGCCTTGAAGAAGTGGAGACACTATTTTCTTCCTAAGGAGTTTGTTTTGTATACTGATCATCAAGCTTTGCAATATTTGAATAGTCAAGGAAAGTTGAATCAAAGGCATTTGAAATGGGTTGAGTTTTTGCAGAGGTATACATTTATTTTGAAACACAGGAGTGGAAAGTCTAACAGGGTTGCAGATGCTCTTAGCAGAAGGCAACTATTGCTGACAGAAATGCAGATTGAGGTGGTTGGGTTCAAGGAACTCAAGAATTTGTATCCAGAGGATCCTGATTTTGGAGAAGCTTGGAAAGCTTGTAAAGAACCTGTTGCTCTAGACAGAATGAAGTGGTTGGATTTTATCATTCAGGATGATATGCTATTCAGAGGGAGTCAGTTGTGCATTCCAAGAATTTTTATGAGGGAGAATCTCATCAAAGAGAAGCATAGTGGAGGATTGGCTGGATATTTTGGTCATGATAAAACACTTGCTTTAGTTAGTGAGAATTATTATTGGCCACAGTTGCAGCAAGATGTGAAGAAGTTTGTACAAAGCTACAGAGTATGTTAGATGGCAAAAGGAGTGAAGAAGAATACAAGATTGTATCAGCCATTACCTGTACTAGAGAAGCCTTGGGAGTATATCAGTATGGACTTTGTTCTTGGTTTATCGAGGACTCAACAGGGACAAGATTCAATTTTTGTGGTGGTTGAAAGATTTTCAAAGATGGCACATTTTATTCCCTGCAAGAAGACTAATGATGTTGTTCATGTAGCAGAATTATTTTTCAGAGAAGTAGTGAGACTACATGGTTTACCAAAGACCATAGTTTCAGATCGGGACACTAAGTTTGTTGGATATTTCTAGCGTACATTGTGGAAGAAGTTGAAAATAGATTTGAAGTTCAATTCATCAAATCATCCATAGACTGATGGACAGATAGAGGTGGTGAACAAGAGTTTGGGGAATTTGCTGAGATGTTTGGTTGGAGATAAGCCAATAGGATGGGATTTGATTTTACCACAGGAAGAATTTGCATATAATAATTCTATTAATAGGAGCACTGGTAAATCACCATTCCAGATTGTATATGGAAGTAGTCCTAGAAATGCATCTGAGTTGAGGAAGATAGATAAAGGAGAGATAAGTAGTGCTGAAGCTGAGGATTTTATAGAACATTTGAAGAACATCTATGAGGAAGTGAGGAAGCACATTACCAAGATGAATGCACAGTATAAGGCTAAGGCAGATGAGAAAAGGAGGCATAAGGAATTTTAGGTTGCAGATGAAGTCATGGTTCATTTGCTAAAGGAGCAATTTCTAGTTGGTACATATAACAAGCTGAAAATGAAGAAGTTTGGGCCATGTAAGATACTGAAGAAGCATGATTTAGGAAATGCATATGAGGTAGAATTGCCTACTGAGCTGAATATTTCACCAGTGTTTAACATTTCAGATTTGACAGAGTATCACAAGGGAGGTGTTGAAGATGAAATCACAACAACACAGTGGAGTATTATAGCAACTAGTTCAGATACCAAAGAGATTGAGGATATACTAGATAGTCATGTTGGCAAAAGCACAAGGAACAGGACATATGAAGAATATCTGGTCAAATGGAAAGGATGAAATGTTGAAGATTTATCATGGCTGACAAGGGAGGAGGTTAACAATCTTGGTTTTCCTCTTCACACCTGAGTCATGACAGGGTCACTTCTCAAATTACCCCGGGTGTCTGATGTAGAAGCATCCTGGGTGTAAGAGCAATCTTGCATCACCCAAAAATATTTTTGGTTTCTTTTCAATAAGGGCTATCTTGTGTAGAGTTGCTATTTATGGAAACTTTCTATTTTTAGTAAGTTGGTCATATGATCTTAGAATGTTTTGATTTCATAGTTGGAGGTTCATCTTAGTCATATCAGCCTGCCTATAAAGTTTCATTGCTAGATCAAGTCTAGTTTTGAAGATATTGAAACTTTTCAGTTTTGGAAACAGGGTATGGAAACTTTGAACTCAATTTTGAAGGCTTTAGAGGCCCTGAATGAGGTCAAATTTTCAACTAAATGAAGCTTGCTTGATTCATGCATTGTAGAGCTCCTCGTGCCCTTTTTGAAATGGGGTTATTATAGTCAATCGGGTCAACGGGTGATGACTTATGGTCTCTGGAAGTTGGGCCACCTGAAATGGCAGAAAATAATTTTTCTTCAAAATTTCTATATGGGTTTCAAAACTCATTTTGAGCTGACTTTGATGTAATAAATTGAAAAATCAAATAATTCTAAGTTTGGTCGGCCCTAAGGGCTAAATTTTTGGAACCTTCTCGGGCGGTGGAAATTGCCTATATAAAGAAGGCTTGTAGTGTTATCTAGGGCAGTTCTGGGTAATGATTCGAGGCTTTGTCCTATAGCATATTGTAAAGGGAATGCCCATGTGGCTTTGCATATTGTAATTCTAAAATTTGGAATTCCACACTTGTGGAGATAATAAGAAGCCCATTTTATGTTCTTGCAAATTGTTGTTGTTTCTCTGTTTCTGTTATGTGTTTGTGGTATTAAGGGGAGCACCCTTCATCAACTAGCTACCTTATTATCATCCCATTTAAAGATACAACATCATGCCCCTTCCTCCCCTGGATTACCCCTAGAAGCCCCATCAAAGTTAAGTTTGAACCATCCATCTGCAGGCAATTGCCATACACAACTTGCTCTTTTATCTAATGCCTTCTCTTTGTTGAAACTGATAAAAGGTGGGATTTTTAATCCTTGCTAATTTTTATGAATATAGTCATCTGCATGTGAGAACATCATATCCCTTCTCCCAAGCATGTTCCTACTATTAACCATTTCCACAATACATGCCTCCACCTTGTTCTATAATTGAACTACATCTAACTTTGAATCCTTGAATATACGTCTATTTCTTTCCTTCCACAACTCCCAGATTAACATTGAAGGAGCTATCCTCCATACTCTTGAGCCTTTTAGAAGGGAATGGTGTCTACAGATGCTAAGGTTATCATTACCATCTAGATATTTGAATCTGAAAATCTGCACCCATTTAGCCTCTAGGTTCTTAATCATATTCCAAACTAGTTTAGCTCCTAAGGCTTTATTTTGGTACAAGATGTCCTTTATACTTAGCCGCTCATTTTCTTTACTCTTGCAAATGGTTCCTAGATAATCAAGGCCATTTTGGGTTTGTCTCCAGAACCTTGCCAATAGAAGTCTCTTAGCTTCTTAGTAATTTTCTCCTTAATACCCTTTGGTAGCCTAAAACACATCATTTGATAAATGGGTAAAGTAGATAGGACCGTTTTAATCATTAGTTCTCTTCCTGTACTAGAAAGCCATTTCCATTTCCATGAATCAATTTTCTTGTCAATGTTGCTAATCACCTCATTTCATAAATTTGTAGATCTAATCCCCTTGTCCAAAGGTAACCCCAAATATTTACAAGGGAGAGTGCCAATTTTAAAGTTTAAAATCCTACATATGGAAAATACATCCTCCCTTTTCATATTGAAGAAGAAAAAATTTGACTTATCCTTATTAATACATTGACCAAAAGCTTCTATATAGGACTAGAATATTGTGGAAAGAGCTAGCCTCTCTAATACTTGCTTCACCAAAAAGAAGGTTGTCATCTAAAAACTGTTGATGAGTACAAGGATCTAATTCAGAGGTAATTTTAATCCCTTTCATATTACCTTCCTCCCTAGCCTTAGTAATTGATCTTCCCAGAGCTTCAACCATAATGATGAAAAGAAAGGGGGACAGGGGATAGCCTTGCCTCAAACCTTGGGAGGTTTTGAAAACACCTGTTGGAGATCCATTAACTAGAACTGAAATACATGTCCTAGTCATACATTCAAAGATTAAATTAATCCATCTTTTTGAGAAGCCAAAATCTTACAGACATTTACATGAAAATCTCCATTCTACTTTATCGTAAGCTTTTCGGATATCTAACTTAATTAACATACTTGGTTCTTTATTATATTTAACTGAGTGAATAGCTTCTTGTGCTATGATAACCCCTTCTAAGATAGATCTACCCAACACAAAGCATGTATGTTCTTCATAAGTAGAAGGTTTAGTCTATTAGCAAGGGTTTTAATAAGGAGTTTGTATAAATTATTACAGAGGAAAATTGGTCTAAAATCATCAAAAATCTCTGGATTAGGTTCCTTAGGAATTAGAGAAAGGAAAGTGTTGTTGATTTCATTTAATGGTTTCCCAGAATTTATCATACCTTCAAGAGCGCCAACTATCTATGGACCAATAAAGGACCAACATTTCTAGATAAATAATGTTGGGAAACCATCAAGCCCAAGGGATTTATCAGGGTGGAGGTCCTTCAGAGAAGTTTCTACTTCCTCCATGGAAAATTTTGCATTTAGAGCTTTGTTTTGACCCTCCGTGATGATATGTGGAATGTTACTTAATATCTTGTGTTGAGCAGTTACTTTTGAGCCTTCCATGTTATTAAAGATTTTCTCATAGTAATACACTAACTATAAAGCTATTAATTTAGGATCTTCTAACACTTCCACATTATTTTTCCTAATTTTCAATATCCTATTGACCGATCTTCTGGATTCAACACTATTATGAAAAAGAATTATGTTCTTATCTCCTTTAGCTAGCCATGTTTTTTCTCTATCTTTGCTTCCAAAATATCTCCTCTCTTGCTAGACTTTCCTCATACTCCTATAAAAGAACCTTCTCCTCCTCAAAGGTCGCCTTATTCATACCCCTAGCCAGCACTACCTCATTTAAAGTAGCTAACTTTTTTTCAACCTCCAATTTCTTCTCAAAGATATTGCAAAAGTGGTAATGATTCCAATTTAACAAATTTCTCTTATATATGTTTTGGATCCCTCAAAGATGGCCTCCTTCCACCACTTTTTTATATTAATAAAATAGACTTCCTCCCAAAGCCATATCTTCTCAAATTTAAAAGGATTTCTCTTGGGGAGGTTGATCTCTATAAGGGCCAATTCTACTAGAAAATGATCAGAACCATAAAAGGGAAAAATGTTATCTTTCATATCAAAGTCAAAATTTGCTAAATCTCCTATAAAGAAAAATCTATCTAACTTCTCTGCTATAAAACTTATGTCTTCTCTTATGTTGGACCAAGTAAAGCTTTCATCGCCAGTACTAATTTCTAGGGCATTGAGGTTATCAATCCATGTTTTAAATTCTCTCATTTTATGAGTTGGTTGCTTAGATCCTCCTACTTTGTCAGCTTCACATAGGATAGCGTTAAAGTCACCTCCCATAAATATTGGCCCATTAGGATGAGCCATTATGAATTTTCTTACCTGTTGCCAAACCTATCTCTTCTCATGACAGAACTTAGGTCCATATACGTTGATCAACAAAAAGTTAAGGTTACTTTCAGTACTTCTCACCCTACCACTAATCCAATTAGTCCTAGATTCTAAAGGAAAAAAGTTATAATATCTAGAATTCTAGATTACCCCTAAACCACTCGAGGCCCATACTAATGGAGAGCCTATGACATCCCATCCTCCTAACTTCCTGTTTAAAGATAAATATCCTTCCCCGTCTAATTTAGTTTCTTGAAGAATAATCACTTCTGAATTAAATAGAGATAAATGCATTTTGATCAGGCATTTTTTGTTAGGGGCATTTAGACCCCTAATGTTCCATGATATGATTTTCATGGCTAGGTGGGAAGGTACTTCCCCTTCCTTGCATCTAAAAGTTTAGTAATTTTGATTTGACCTAAATCTTTTCCTTCCTTCTCCCTCATCTCTTTGTGGCATTTCCTTCCTCTTGACTTAGGTACTAATGCACAATTTGGTAAGACTTTATCCATCTTTTTAGTTTTAAGACCAAGGTTACCAAGGGGAGTAGAATGATTATGCAACAAATTTTCCTTATTAAGATCTTCTTACTCCCTTTCCAAGGCTTCAAGAATCTTGGGAAGAATATCCAGACTTTGTCCTTGCTCTAATCCAACTGCAGCATCAGGGTGTAAGTCAAGCCCTAAAAAATCATTAATTTCTTCAATCTCCTCTCTTTCCTTAAGATTAAAATGCATGGGAGAATCTTTTACCATATATACTCCACTACCCTCAATACCTAGGCTACTCCTTATTGATGGGTTACTTCCCATATATTCCTTAGGGCACATATTTTCTATACCCATTGACAAATCTTCTTGTACCCTTCCCAAATTCCTATCCATAGTATCAACTTAAATTTAAATTTCTATATATATATATATATATATATATATATATATATATATATGTATGTATGTATGTATGTATGTATGTATGTATGTATGTATGTATGTATGTATGTATGTATGTCTGTATGTATGTATGTATGTATGTATGTATGCACGCGCACGCACACACACACACACATATATCACATTATTAATTTATATATAATAACAATCTATCACTCATCATAGAATTACTTGACTAAAGCTATATCATTAACACTCCCTCTTAGCTAGGGAGGATCATTATGAAAAGATTCATACACGATATGAATGAAATATTACCTTAATGTAATATTAGAAGAAATAATGATATTATCTTATAATATCAGGAGTAATGGCCTGCTAATATCAAGTCTTATGATATTCAACAAGTACTCAAAGTAATGGCCTCCTAACGTCAAGTCTCGTGATGTTCACCAAGTACTCAAGAGGTTCATAATGATATTATCTCATAATATCAAAAGTAATGACCTACTAATATCAAGTTCCATGATATTCACCAAGTACTCAAGAAGTCCATAAGGTATGTGCACCTATCATAGGAACAACATGATCATGGTCTACTTAGATATCAAAAATATGATATCCATCACAATGAGAGAAGTAGTCATTGTAAGATCATCATCTTGCAATAATTGTAAGATATATAAGTGCAATCATTAAAAGTCATCACTTCTTCATGATGCACACACATCATATATATATTCATGAAATAACACTAATAATGACAACAAAATATTCAATTAGTACAATGAACAAAGATGTTGAGACTCATTCTCATAAATTACAATTATACCAAGTTTACCTATGAAGAATTCTACCTTTCTCTTTGGAAGAGGCTTGGTGAGTATGTATGTTGTCTGTTCATATGTACTAACATATTTCAACTTCACCACATTCTTCTCTACCATGTCTCTAATGTAGTGATAAGGTATCTCAATATGTTTGGACCAATTATGGAACAATGGATTCAAGGATAGTTTAATGCAACTTTGATTGTTACAATGAATAATGGTAGGCTCTAGTGGTTTTCCAAATAGTCCAACTAGAAGTTTTCTCAACCATACTACTGTTGGAAACTGTAATTGAAGCAATTTTTGTATTGTCATTGATGTCAAACCTTAACTAGTAAGACTGTTGCTATCTAAGAAAGTACTATATCTATTGAGTGATGAGAAGGATTAGGGCAAGGGTGATAACAATAGAACCTAGAGAAAGGTCGAGTTATTTGATACTTCAATGAGTACTTGATTATGTGGCACAATGATAAGATAATGTATTGTTTATCTAAGTAAGAAGCAAGACTGAACAAGTAGGCTTAACTGAGAAAAAGTGAAGAAATCTAGTTTAAGTCAAGTGATGTTAGTGTCGAACGAGCCAGTATATGCCGAGTAAATTCAATGTTGACCGAACATCAATTTATTGCTGAGGGAGACATCATTAGCCGAGGGAAAAAATTTGAAGAGATGACTGAGCTACGTAGTGATGATCGAGGAGTTGAACATAGTATTGACCGAGCGTTAGTAATTTACATTTGAGGAAGAATTCAGATTCCTAGCCGACATAGTTGAATTCTTGGATTATGTAAATCATGTTGACTTTATTAATTGACTATATGGAGCATTTAATGCATAGTAAACCATTTTATTGTGATTCCAATAAAGAGATTAAAGATGTTTCTAGAAGGATGGATGAAGAACATAATGTTGAAAGGATTTGATGAATCTGACCTAACCCTAAGATCTACGAAGGAGATTAAGTGGAAAAAGATGGATCTACCTATTGAAGAGGTATTAAGGAAAACCTAAGTGTGAGGTTGAGGGTATGCTAGAGTTGTTGTTGTTATTGACTGAAAAAATAGAAAGGCTGAAGGTGAAGGATTTGATAAGAGTTGTGATTGCTTAAAGGGATTTCCAAGAAGATCAGTGATGGAGATGGAAATAGAACTGAGTTAGTAAGCTAGCATATATGTAAGAATTGGATCTGTTATTTGCAAAGTGAGTTGTATGTCTTCAGATCAAACATTTTTGTTCCTTTCTAACCATTGTATCAGTTCAAAATCCTTTAATCAAGGTTGACCTAACAATCATTGTATACATCCTTTAATCAAGGTTTCATTCTAATGGAATGTACTTAAGTCCTCTAACAAGGCACACTCCTAATAGGGTGGTTGAAATCCTTTAACAGGATCACACCTAGCAGTGTGTTTGTAAACCTTTGACAGGGTTGGCTTTTCACAGAGCTCACTTCAGAAGAGTGAAAATATCAGTAACATGTTACAAAGTGGTTTTTCCCAAATTGGGTTTCCACTATAAATCCTAGTGTCAATACTTGTGTGAATTTTTTGGTTTGAACATTTCCATGTTTTGCAAGTTAAATACTTTTGGATAACGGACTGCACTGTTATATGTTTCTGGTATACATTCTGTAATGACCAAGTAGTGTTGGTTATTAGATCTGAGTTGTTGAAGTGTTTAAAAGTTTAATTGATACATCTGGACCTGAGAACAATTGATTCACCCCCCCTCTCTGTTGTTCTAAATCATATTAACAATTGGTATCAGAGTTGTCAGTGCTTACACAGAACAAGTTTAAAGGTACTTGAAGTAAATGATCAAGATGTATAAAAAGGAGGTACCGAAGTTGAATAAGGAGAACTTCCTTGCATGGTAGAGTCTGATGAAATTGCATCTAGCTAGTGTTGGTGACTCAGCAAAATATTATGTTGAACATGATGTTAGGAATGATGAACTACAACTGATTTGAATATATTGTATAACTTGAAGATCTGTGATTTAAGATCACTGAGTTGTTGATTAGATATGTAAGATGATTAAATCAATAATATGTTGTCATTGATGTCAACTAGTTTTGATAGTACTTATCTTGTAAGTTACTATACCCAAACATCTGTAGAAGAAGAAGAAAAGAAATGAAGAACATATATATCTACATGAGGAAGATGGATATGATAGACAAGGATAAGGAATACATTGGGTAACTTATGGATGAGTCTATGGCCTTATGTTATTGACTTGATTATGTTGCATTCATCTATGATGAAGGATAAGAGCAAAATGCACAAGGTAGTGTTGTCGGTTAATGAACCATTTCAGTATACATCGATGCAGTGTAGTGTATACCAATCATAGTACAAACTGAGCCTATGTTCACCGACACATTTCTTTGTTAACTGAGCAGAAGAAAAGAACTAAATGACTAATTTAGCCGATGGAATTTGATGAGCTGTAAAGTACCTCGAAATCAGAGATGAAGATAATGTTTGTTACGAAGATCGACGGCTAACATAATTCAAAGAAGATCCAATGGATTGAAACAAAATGTGTTACTGACACATCATCCGAGAAAGGTTTAAGCGGCAAAATCAACAAAGGAGATTAAGCGAAAAAATATGATGGATAGAAATAAAACGGTTTACTCGTCTATTTAAGAGACTAGGATTTCATGATGAAATTATGTCAAAAGGAGACTGTAGAGATATCATGTGAACAAGCTTCATGCATGCCTAATCAAACTGGTTAAGGAGAACCGAACTGCAGAGATTACCAAGCGTCAGAAAGCTATTACCGAGCGACAGTAAGTTACTAAACATTGATTGAAATAGAATTGAAATATTGATCAGAGGATTTAAATGAGCTTAACATAGATTTGATAATCTACAATTGAACTTGTGTTATGATCAGATCAACTGCTGTTACATTTTAACCATTGTAAATAGAGAAATCTCTTAACATAGTGGACTAGAAAGTCTTGTAATGTCATTCATAGAGTGTACATTTGTTATCTTGTCAACCCCATAGTGAATGTTGGTTGGACGATAATGGTTGGTCTAAAATCCTCTAACAAGGTCACATCTTACAGTGTGTTTGTAACCTTTAACAGGGTTGGGTCTTCACCAACCTCACTTCAGAAGAGTGAACAATTTTTGGGTTGCCGGTCCTAGGTGGTTTTTCCCTTCACAGGGTTTCCACGTTAAATCTCTTGTGTTATGTGTTGATTGTGATGATTGTTTGTTATCATACTTTACATGTTGCATACTAGATTTGATCGGTAATCATTATATGTTATAAACTGGTAATCGGTAAAACCATAGACAGAATACTATTTTAGTTTACCGAGCTACAAAAGTTTTACTAAATTGTTTTTGGATATACATTTTGTGATTGGGACTATGTATAAGAGATAAGTACCAAAGCTAAACAAGGATAACTTCACAGTAAGGCAAAGCCGAATGAAGCTGCATGTATCTGGAATTGGGAATTATGCCCTGACACTAATGGAGAATGGCTACATTGCACCGCCCACTGGTCCCTTGACCCTTGATCAACTAAGAGACAGGCATGAACATAATGTTACTATGCTGGAGATTGTTGTTGCCTGTACCAATGCCAAATTTGAAGATATTAAAGACTGCACTACTACTAAAGGTATGTGGGATAAACTTTCTCAAGTTTATAGTGGTGATGTGAATGTCAAAAGAGCCAGAGCTGAAAGCTTAAGGGGAAAATTCAATGATATAAAGATGAATGAAGGAGAAAATATTGTGCAGTATACTAATAGACTGAAAGAAGTAGTACATGCTATTAGAGCATTTGATGGTGTTATTGATGAAGAGACAATGGTAAGAAAAGTTCTCAGAACCTTATTTCTAGTTTATGCAATCAGAATATCTACAATTCATGAAACAAGGTTTACATCTGGTAACAACCTTACTCTTGATAATCTGATTGGTAAGATTACAACCTTTGAACTAAATAAATTTGACAATAGTGTCGTACTATCTATTGAATCTTCTTTTATGTCTTCTTTGAAGATTGGTAAGTCTAGTAGTAGAAATAAGTATGATGATACTGATAGCAATATTGATGATGAGCTTGATGAACTTGAAGCTCTTATTGCCAGAAGGTTACCTAAAGGTAAAGGAAGGTATAGAGGTAAATTACCTTTAGCATGCTTTAGTTGTAAAGAGGTTGGTCATATTGCTGCTAGATGTCCACACAGGAAAGATGATGACAGAAACAAAAACTGATCTGGTGAAGGAAGCTATGGGAGAAGAGGCAACAGAAGTTACCAACACTACAACAGAGACAACCGAGACAATAATGATAAAGGCAAGAAGGTGTGCTACATTGTAGAAGAAGATGTCACCGATATCGACACTGATGAAGATGTGGAGGTAGTATTTGTTGTAATGAGGGATGACTCAGAGGAAGATGAGAGGTATGTAGAGACAACACTTATCTCTAAGGTTAATAAAAATGATACATGGATTATAGATAGTGGCTGTACACATCACATGACTGGTGATGAAGAGAAATTTGATCATCTTGAAGAACACAATGGAGGATCTGTTAGAATGGGTAATGATGCACCCTGTATGGTTAGAGGAAAAGGATCCCTTATGATAAATGATAAAATTAGATGTGACAATTCTTATTGGGTAAAAGGTCTAAACTATAATTTGCTAAGTGTGGCATAGTTGAACAATTCAGGCCACCGAGTTACTTTTGAGAGCAAGAAAGTGAAGATATATGATGATGGAGGAAGACTTATTGGAACTGGAACACAGTCGAGAGGTAATCTATTTTATCTTGATAATGATTAGTCTTCTTGTTTAATGATGAAAGATGAAGATATATGGTTGTGGCATAAGAGGTTATGTCATGTGAATTTTGATAACATGATTAAGATCAGTAAAAAGAAAAAAGTTAGAGGTCTGCCTAACTTATCTGAGCCTGATCATGTTATGTGTCATGAATGTCAGAAAGGTAAAAAAAAAAATCTAGTTTCAAAAGCAAAGATTATTCAACAAAGTAAGTACTTGAGTTAGTGCATACCGACCTATGTGGTCCTATAAGAACTCAAAGTTACTATGGAGACTTCTTTTTGTTGATGATTATACTAGATTAATGACAGTCATGTTCTTGAAGGAAAAAACAAAGGCATTTAAGATGTTCAAGTGGTATAAAGCAAAATTTAAGAAAGAGATTGGTAAATAATTGAAATGCTTAAGATCTGACCAAGGTGGTGAATTTATTTTTGATGAATTTACTAACTTTTGTAATGAGAATGGTATTAAAAGACGGATCTCTGTAGCAAGGACACCACAACAAAATGGAATAGCTGAAAGGAGGAATAGGTCAATAGTTGACTGTGCAAGAACACCGATGTTACAAAAGAATGTTGCTCAAACATACTGGAGGGAATCTGTCAGCACAACTGTTTATGTTCTAACCCGAGTACAATTGAAGGACACTATTAAGACACCCTATGAGTTATGGTTTGGTCACAAACCCACTGTAAGTTATTTCAATATTTTTGGAAGTAAATGCTTTATTCTAAAAGATGAAAGAAATGGGAAGTTTGACTAAAAATGTGATGAAGGGATATTTCTGGGATATTCCACTAAAATTAAAGCATACAAGTGTCTTAACAAAGTAACTAATAAAATGATTGAAAGTACTAATGTTTGAGTTGATGAGTTTGATGATAAGAATTCAAAGGAAAGCACAAAGGAACTAGAAGACTATGGTAGATTCAGTTACATTGAACAACCAGAGTACCTACTGATGCAATAGACAGTGACAATCGGTCCAAAGGAAAACAACATCGAGGAATAGGAAAAAGAAACCGAAGAGCAGGAAGCATCCACCGAGCAAGAAAATGAACCTACACAGGATGAACAAGAAAGAAGAGATCGAATACTAGTGAAATTTGTCAAAAGACATCATCCTGAGACACAAATCATTGGAAACAGATAAGCTGGCATGCAAACAAGGAGTAAAACAAGACAAGGTACATGTCTAGTTTGTGAATATGAACCAAAGAATGTAAATGTTGCATTAGAAAATGATGAATGGGTTAATGCAATGAAAGAGGAAATAGAATAGATAGATAAGAACAAAACTTGGATTTTAGTACCTAGACCCAAGGACAAGAATGTTATCGGTACTAAGTGGATATTCAGAAACAAGCTTAATGAGAATGGAGAGGTAACAAGGAACAAAGCTAGGTTGGTATGCAAGGGATATGCACAGGAGGAAGGAATAGATTATGGTGAGACATTTGCACCTGTTGCTAGATTAGAAGGAGTCAGAATGTTACTTGCATATGCTGCACACAAAAATTTCAAACTTTACGAAATGGATGTCAAATCAGCTTTTCTGAATGGGATACTTGAAGAAGTCTACATAGAACAACCTAAAGGGTTCGTTGATCTAGAAAATAAAGATATGGTATGTAGATTACATAAAGATTTATATGGTTTGAAGCAAGCACTAAGAGCCTGGTATGAGAGGCTGCATAACTATTTGCTGAGTATTGGATTTGTTAGAACAAGTGAGAATAGTAATCTGTACATGAAAGGAAATTCGAATGATACTATCTTGATTGTTGAGATATTTGTGGATGACATAATATTTGGAGGACAAGATCAAATCTCTAAGTCATTTTCTGATGAAATGAAAAGTGAATTTGAAATGTCTATGAGTGGAGAGATTAAGTTCTTTCTAGGCTTACAAGTGATTCAGCAGAATGATGGTATATTCATCACACAATCTAAATATATAAAGGAAGTCTTGAAGACATTTGGCATGGAAGATGCTAAACCTGTGAGAAGACTAATGGCTACTAGATGTAAACTGACTAAAGAAGATGGAACTACTGAGGTAAATCAAACACTGTACCGATCCATGATTGGTAAGTTAATGTATGTAGTTCACAGTAGACCTGATATAGCACATGTTGGAATAGTTGCTAGATTTTCTACAAACCCTAGAGAGTCACACATGGTTGCTACAAAGAGAATCTTAAGATACCTAAGGAAAACTAAAGATTATGGACTGTGGTATCCTAAGAAAGGCAAGTTTGAACTGAAGGTGTATATCGATGTTGATTGGGCTGGAAATGTGGATGATAGAAAGAGTACCATCGGAGGAGCATTCTTCTTTGGTGAAAGACTTGTTACATGGACAAGTAAGAAACATGCTTGCATTTCTCAATCTACAAATGAAGCAGAATATGTTGTTGCTGCTACTAACTATTCAAATATTACATATATCAAGCAAGTGTTAGAAGGTATGAATGAGGTAATCATTGAGTCGGTGATTATATATTGCGATAACACTAGTGCTATTAATATTTCAAAGAATCTGATGATGCACTCTAAAACAAAGCATATATCAATTAAGTATCACTACTTAAGGGAACAAGTACATGAGAACTAAGTTAAGTGAGAATTTGTCATATCAAAAGAACAACTTGCTGACATATTTACAAAGCTTCTACCAAAGGATACATATGAATACTTGAGGACTAGACTTGGGGTCTGTCCCCTGTCTACCGATCACTAAGGTGATCTGGAGGTTGCATCAGCCTAATCTTATCAAAAGATCATACATGTTGATGCAAAAGAGTTCACACTTTGGATTTCTATCTAGAGTTGTGAAAGATTGAAGTACTAGAACCGATTTTCATAACAGTATACCAAGATACAGAGAATGCATCGAACAACAGAGAGTTACATGGCTACTACAGAGTTGTATGTTTGTATTGTTCTTTGGCATTGTTGTCAAAGGGAGAGAGATCAATATAAAGAATATGGAGCCAAAGATAAAGGGAGAGAGATACATAAAAGGGAGCTAAAAAGATCATATCTACAGAACTTAGTCTGCACTTGCAAATGCTTTCATGTAACATAGTGATTAAACATATTAAGCTAGGAAGAGCTTGTACCATTACAACATTTGTTGACAAAGTTATAGAATACATGTTTGGTATGTGTATGGCATATTTCATATTTCTTATGTTGCCATCAATTCCAAAGGGAGAGATTGATGAACTACAACTAATTTGAATACATTGTATAACTTGAAGATCTATGATTTAAGATCACTGAGTTGATGATTAGATATGTAAGATGATTAAATCAATAATATGTTGTCATTGATGTCAACTAGTTTTGATAGTACTTATCTTGTAAGTTACTATACCCAAAAATCTGTAGAAGAAGAAGAAAAGAAATGAAGAATAGATATATCTACATGAGGAAGATGGATATGACAGATAAGGATAAGGAATACATTGGGTAACTTATGGATGAGTCTATGACCTTATGTTATTGACTTGATTATGTTGCATTCATCTATGATTAAGGATAAGAGAAAAATGCACAATGAAGTGTTGTCGGTTAATGAGCCATTTCAGTATACACCGATGCAGTGTAGTGTATACTGATCATAGTACAAATTGAGCCTATGTTCACTAACACATTTCTTTGTTAACCGAGTAGAAGAAAAGAACTAAATGACTAGTTTAGCTGATGGAAGTTGATGAGTTGTAAAGTACCTCAAAATCAGAGATGAAGATAATGTTTGTTATGAAGATCAATGGCTAACATAATTCGAAGAAGATCCAATGGATTGAAACAAAATGTGTTACTGACACATCATCCGAGGAAGGTTTAAGTGGCAAAATCAATAAAGGAGATTAAGCGGAAAAATATGATGGATGGAAATAAAATGGTTTACTCGTCTATTTAAGAGATTAGGATTTCATGATGAAATTATGTCGAAAGGAGATTGCAGAGATATCATGTGAACAAGCTTCATGCATGCCTGATCAGACTGGTTAAGGAGAACCAAACTGCAGAGATTACCAAGCGTCAAAAAGCTATTACCGAGCGACAGTAAGTTACTAAACATTGATTGAAATAGAATTGAAATATTGATTAGAGGATTTAAATGAGCTTAACATAGATTTGATAATCTACAATTGAACTTGTGTTATGATCAGATCAACTACTGTTACATTTTAACCATTGTAAATAGAGAAATCTCTTAACAGAGTGGACTAGAAAGTCTTGCAATGTCATTCATAGAGTGTACATTTGTTATCTTGTCAACCCCATAGTGAATGTTGGTTGGACAATAATGGTTGGTATAAAACCCTCTAACAAGGTCACACCTTACAGTGTGTTTGTAACCTTTAACAGGGTTGGGTCTTCACCGACTTCACTTCAGAAGAGTGAACAATTTTTGGGTTGCCGGTCCCAGGTGGTTTTTCCCTTCACAGGGTTTCCACGTTAAATCTCTTGTGTTATGTGTTGATTGTGATGATTGTTTGTTATCATACTTTAAATGTTGCATACTATATTTGATCGGTAATCATTATATGTTATTAACTGGTAATCAGTAAATGCACAGACATAATACTATTTTAGTTTACCAAGCTGCATAAGTTTTACTAAATTATTTTTGGATATACATTTTGTGATTGGGACTGTGGATAACTGATTCACCCCCCTCTCAGTTATTCTAACAGGGAATGGGAACACTGAGAGGGGGGGGTGAATTAGTGTTCATTGTAATTTATCTTTTTACTTAATCTTAAACTGAACTTGAATACTTAAATACTTAAATGAACATCCACATAAACATGAAACATGAAATCAACACATAACACCAATATGGTTACAGGGAAACCCAAATAGGTAAAAACCTCAGTGGGAATTGACACCCACTAATATTTTGTACTAGTGCTTTATGATCCTTGTTAGAAGATCCTTTACTTTGTTAGGAGTTTCTTTACAATATGTTTAGTACAATAGACCTTGTCAAGGGTCGGACCCTGTTAGGAGTCTTTTACAATAAACCCTGTTAGGGGTGTGGATGCACTGTCCTAGAGCTCACTAGTCAAGTGGTGAAGGTTGCAACCTTATGATCTCAAATACACACTATATCTATTGGATGAGTTGTCACTGTGAGACTACTTGTCTGATCATTTCCTTTGATGCACTGATGCTTTGACCTCTTGCAAAGCTCTAATACATCTTATAAACTATTCGCATACTTCTGCTCTACTTTTCTCTAGGTTCATTGGGCTCCTTAGGTGCTAACAATAGAACTTGAGCATAAGCTTCTAAGATTGGTTCTTCAACCTCATATCCAAGTGGATGAATCCACTTTGTCCTTGGTTCAACTGTCTCCATGCATGTTGTGTCTGTCTCAACAATGAAACAAATACTATCTTTGTATTTCTCTACAATACTCTCTGGTATTCTATATCTCATCTGCATCTTAACCCTAAATGTCTTAAATTCCAGTGTTATATAATCCCTTAGTGTACTCTTAGTAGTTGCTTTGAAGGATATCTATGGCATGGTAGGAATAGTCTTTTCTAGGTATAAATCTGACACCTTTCCAAGAATGTGGAAGTACATGTATATTATTAGAGACCCAAACTTGAATATCTTGGTCTTGTCATGCTTAATGGCTCTTACATTGTCTATTAGTTGTGCGCGCAAGATCTCACACAAATTGAACTCTCCATTCTCTCTCACAAGTCTTATTGTTGCAAGAATTATGGCTACAGATGCATTGTTCACCCTGCTGGTGTGTTGAAACCTATATCCCAGTATCATGGATATCAATTTGATGTCATTTTTCTTAATAGGTTATATAGTCATTCCGCGCCTACCACTTCTTGATTTGCATGTTTTCTCAATAATCTTTCTTACATCCTTACCCACTAGAAGAATGATGCCTATCTTTGAGAGGCTTGTCATCTCATGAATTAGGTCTCCTGTAATCCTAATTGACACTTCACCTATCCAAAATAGGTCATCATGGATCCTGCTGAGTAGGATCTTGATCCATTTTGACTCATAGAACTCATATGCCATAGCATATTCTACTATAGGATGATTATTCCACTGTGCATACTCATCCATGAAGGTTTTATAAGGTTTCATCATGGTTTCCATGTGTGCTCTTATTCTATCCAAACCTACTGGTTCCTTTTTGCAATGAATGTATTCCCTAATGTCTTCCACATGCATAACACCCATGGGAGTGCGGGAGAATGCACCTTCTAGGTCGTCTAGTGTGGATTTAAATGGATGTCTCTTAAACACATATCTTTTCTTCTCCACCACATCAAATAAAATGGGAGTAGCAATTACTTACTTGAATATCGCTTTTCAAATTATCTTTAAAGACTTTTGAATCGACGTGACGAACTAGGATTTCTGCAACCCATCAAATGCACTACAAATCACTGATGAATCAATTTGAAATCCTTCACAATCAAATGCTAGGGCTCTTCTACTCTCCAATCACTCTAAATTTGAATGCAATGAGAGATCTATAAACTTCTGTGTACTTTAAAGTAGGAATTTTGTCATTAATGCTTGCTGCGTAAACTAGGTTGTCATTGAAAATTTCTTTCATTATGCAAACAATCATCTTGTGTGCTCTTACACAGGTTATGCTAGTCTCCAAAAGCTGAAGTCCAAAGGCGCATACTCTGAGGGTGAGTATACTGGCCACGCAAGGGTCTAGAGCTAAATTAGCTCCCCCTATGACCTTGAGAGCCATTCATCCTGATGTAGAGGGTGCGTCCACTGTGGATGCATCCAATACATTCTCATCAACCTTATCCTTCTTCACCTTTGACCAAATCAAGCTCACATCCTCTAAAGCTTTCACAAACTTGACTTCTCCTTCGGTATCCAATACTGGTTCTTCAGGATTTTTAGGGCTTTCCTGACCTTGCGTCCTTGATCTACAAAACTTTGAGATGTGTCCAGCCTTGTTACAAGAGTGACAAATGACTGGAGGCCTTATGTTCCTTGGCGCATTGACATGGGTCACCATTTTACATTGTCTTGCAGACTAACCATTATAGTTACATATCTGACATGTAACATTCTGATAACTTCTTACATTTGGCTGATTCTGATTTCTTTGATTATGCCGAGTCTTGTTTTTCTGACTTGTCTTACAATTCATAGCTCTATGACCAAATTTATTGCATGAATAACAGTAACCATTGAAAGGTCTTACCTCTGTAGAATTCCTTGCTATGTGTCCATGCTTGTTACATGCATAACAAGTTTGATCTACTAACTTGTGCTCATTCTTAGATTGTTCAACATGATCTTTAGTATGACTTCTAGTCTCCTTAGCATCTGAGGTGTTTTCTAGTGCTTTCATTCTTGCTCACATGTTGTTAATCTGATTTTGTGCTTCATTGTATCCAATACAGCTAGTATCTCCTTTAACTCTTCTTGCATACAATTGAGATTCTATCAAATCAGAACTGGTGTGCAATTTATCAATGTGATTCTTTGCCTCTTTCAATTCAGATTCCAAGCTTTCTTTTTTGTTCCTTAGCTCCAAGATTTCCATGTTTTCTTGCCTCAATTCCTCATTCAGTTGAAGGTTCTCTTTGATATGTTCATCATAGGCTTCCTAATTGTTAGTCAGCTTATCATCTAATTCTTCAATATGTTCTTTTAGAGATGAATTTTCTTCACTAATATTTTTTATCATAATCCCTAAATCACTGGTAGAGTATTCTTTCAAATTTTTTCTTAGCCTTTTGATGACTACTTGAGCATCACTCACTTTTTCTTTAAGTTCTTCAATTTCTTTTTTCGATCTGTCCAGGTCTTCAAGAGCAGCTTCAAAATTTCTTTTTAGATTTTTCATTTCTACTTTGTCCATGATCTCCTCAAGCGGTTAAAATTCTTTGCTGAGGACCAGATCTCTAATACCAATTGTTAGGAATGGGAACACTAAGAGGGGGGGTGAATCAGTGTTCACTATAATTTATCTTTTTACTTAATCTTAAACTGAACTTGAATACTTAAATATTGAAATGAACATCCACATAAACATGAAACATGAAATAAACACATAACACCAATATGGTTACGAGGAAACCCAAATAGGTAAAAACCTCGGTGGGAATTGACACCCACTAATATTTTCTACTAGTGTTTTATGATCCTTGTTAGTGTAATACCCCAAAAATGGGCTATATGTTCATTAACCTCCTACATCCTCAAATCGAACGAAATCGACATAAAAGTCCTAACCAAAGGCACATCTGCATATCATCGAATCCTAATTGATTATCTCAAATTCTGCATTGGCGAATATTCCTAGTAATATTCCTAATCATCATAATTATCTTTGATTTAATGATTATTTGGTGATAAATCCTATTTATCCTAAAGTTTAATTAATTGAATATTCTCAATATTTAATTAATTAAGTTTAATTCTGTTACTTAATTATTTAATTGAATTTAATTATATTTATTTCTAAGTATTATTATTTAAATTTGAAAATAAATCAAAATTCCTATTATTAATTGATTAAATTCTTATTTAATTAATTAAAGCAAGTTGTCATATTTAATGATATTATTTTTGAATAAAAGTTTGATTAAATGATTGATTAACCCATAAATCAATTGTTTTATTTTCAAAAATCAGTTAAGTTGAGAATAAATCACTTTATTTATTTATTAATTCATAATTATCCATGTGCACAATCAAAGAACAACTAAACTCCAAATCAGAAAATCAATGCAAGTTATTGACTTTTTGGAACTCAACATCATTTTTGAGTTTTAAAGTTGATCTAAACTTCTAATTTGAGTTAAAAAGCTATTTTTGCATGATTTGCATGTTTGTGTGAATTAAATTATCTTTATTATCAGATAACTCAAAAATCAAGCTGAGTTAATCTGAGTGATTTATGGCTTTTTCCATGCACCTCCAAAGCCTTGGATTTCTATAAATTAAAAGCCTCAGCTCATCTCAAAGCATCTCATATTTTTGCATCCTCGCGCTGTCGAATTGGAGGATGAAGAATCAAAGCTTATTGCGAATCAAGGCTATTGTGAGATCAATTTGGTTTTTATTCATATCATATTATTTCTAGATTAGCATATCATAGATCAATTTTCATATTAGCATAGATTCATATCAGTTTTCATCATATCATTGCATCTAAAATCCAAAAAAATAGATTAATTGCATTCAATTCATATCCATCTTTTGCATTCAAATCCTTCATTTAGGTGTCGTCAAGGTCACTGATCTCGATAACAATCTGAGAACATCAATCTCACACCTACTAGAAGGTAGTAAATCACTTGGTTAGATTAGATTTCAATTTTGCACGATTTTGATTTTTGCTAACTTCTAATGTTTTACTGAAGTGTTGTGTCTACAGATCAGGTACAATTTTCACACACACATTTCTGGCACCCACCGTGGGGCCCTGAAATGGGCTTCCATTCATTTCTATCAATCTTCTATCATTTCTCTATCAGAACTCCCCTGCTACTGCCTGTTCTGGTGGTATTCTCAGTAGGACATTATTTTTTGTTTCAAATTTGGCACTTTTTCTATCAAAATTGTCTATACAATGCAATTTTTAATTTCAGTCCATACAGTGTCGTATGAGTTTTTCGGACTATCATTTCATCAGACACCTAGTGTCGTACAAGTTTTTTAAACTATCATTTCATCAAACACCCAGTGTCATTTGGGAGCATACCCACTATCGTAGGATAATTGATTTTATCGAGGATCATTTCATCAGGTACCCACTATCATTTGGAAGCTAGATTGTCATTTCATCAGACACCTAGTGTCGTACGAGTTTCCAGACTGTCATCTGGGAGCATACCCACTATCGTACGAGTTTCAGACTATCGTCTGGTAACAGACCCACTGTCGTATGAGTTTCAGCATTAGGTTTCAACTGTCGTTTCATTTTTCAGGGCAGTTTGTCATATTTGGTTTTCAGATTTTGACTAACAGCTAATCTTAACAATTGAAATTCTCTATTTTTTATTGACTCCTGCTGGGTTTGATTGGAAAAAAAGTGCAAGAATTGCTAAAAATTAGGTAAACATCTACTAAGCACGTTGCGAGGATTCTAGGTATTCTCCTTAATCTGATAATATTTCAATTTGGATCCTAAAATAAATCTCTCGTGTGTCTAGCTTGAGTGCTTCTTTTCATGCTTTTGTTTTACACACTTGCATAATTGATACTAGGTTGTGACACCTTAGGTATTTATTGGCAGTCTTAGATTACTTGTGATTGATCTAGATTGCTATCTTGGGTTATTGGACTCGCTAAATCTGCCAGCCCCTCATTTTCACCCTATGGTTGCAATATCAACACCACATTAAAGGGGAGGGGTCTACAGGAAAGAAGCGTTAATTGTTCCATCAAGAAACCCTTTTGTGCTTTTTGGAACTCACTTGCTTTCTAAGTTGTGGACTCATTTTTAGCTTGTGTGAGGGGTTAATTGTTCCACCTTGTGGACTCACCTCATATTCGCTTTAAGTGTTAAGTGTTCCTCTTTTTGCTTTTTGGGTACTTTTGGTAGATTTGCTTTTTGGAAACATACATTTGTGCTCACATAGTAATTAGGCCCTATGAACACTATTCGTGATTCTTGAGAGATTGGATTCCCAACAAAATCCTTCTTGACAATAGAATCCTTGTAGGTAGGGAGGATACTTAGTGTGTTTCACATTCAACTTGGTTAGTGCATCTTCTCTTATTAATCGATACATTCTCTCCCATGAGAGGTTGATAGATCACATGGGGTAGACATCACGAGCTTTGGTGAATCAAAATTGGTTAGTGCATCTTCCCTTATTGATTGATACATTCTCTCTCTAGAGGGGTTGATAGATCACGTGGGGTTGATATCATAGACCTTGGTGAGACAAACTTTATCTTAGTGTGTCGAATTAATCTGCTTGCTTTGTTTGGGTTAAAAGTGAAGAGGCATCAAAACCTTGGATCTGGAGCCAAGTCCGCTTGTGGTATACTATTGTGAGTCACCTTTAGAGAGGGTTAATCGTAGCGGACAATCCCTTCACAAGGAAAACTAAGTTGACAGAACCTTAAGCGGTAATAGCCATTTTCATCATGGTAGTGACAACCGCTATATAAATATGCTTGTGGAAGAAATCTCCACGGGTATGGTTCATTGTTGGGTTGTCAGATCTCCCTAACAGCTCTTGAAGATTAATTTCTCGGACTGTGTCAAAACCCTAGTGCGCCGGGATTGGAGTTCACCCCTTTGGATCATAAAAGTTACAAAGTCAAACCATTACTAAAAACCCTAGCGAGGCCAAATTTTCATTTTCTAGGGTATATGTGCGTTATTGCAAAACATTTTTGGAACATACACAATTATCGCTTTTGAGGATTAGAACAAATAAGTCACTTGATTGTTCATCTGCAAGGTTGCTTTTGCCTTTGTTCATTATTTTCAAACATGCTTGAAATCACTTGCTTGCTATTTTGCGTGCTTTTTTATCTATCTAGTTATGGAAAATGAACAAATCTATTACAATCCTCAAATCTGGACATTGAAATTTGCAAACAATTCAAATCTGAAAACTCAAAATTTGCAAAATCTGAAGTAAAATCCTTTTCTGGAGTCAAAAGTCATCTCAGGAGGTCAGAAAGTCATACGAGTTTTCTCAAAGTGTCATTTCATTACAACCCATCTGTCGTATGATTGAGTACCCAGTGTCGTACGAGTTTTCATGCCAGCAAATTCTCAAAGTCAAAATCTTGCAACTGTCGTATGAAATTTTAAACTATCATTTTGTTGCATTCCCGCTGTCATACGAGTTTTGCAACTATCGTACAAGTTTCACAACTGTTGTTTCATAGCATACCCATTGTCGTACGAGTCTGCAAAAAGTCATTTGGGAAAATTTTGAAAAGTTGTCAGAAAATTGTCAGAATTGCCAAATACTTCAGCTTTTACAACCTATTTCCAGAATCTATCATACAAATCACTGTGTCAAGAACATAGCAGTAGCTATTAAGAATTAGTACACATGTCTCAAAGAATCATTACACATGAGGAAGAAACTCTGATGAGGGCCATGATGAAATAGATGCATGCTATGCAAGTCAAGATTAACAAACTTGAGAAAGAAAAGGAACCTAAAGAGTTCTCCATGGAAGCTTTATGCCCTTTTCCATTTGATAAAGACTTGTACATGTCACCATGCCTCCGAAAAAAATTTGAGCAATGTGATAACTGTTATGATACCTCTTCCATGGAGAGTGACACATCTAGCTTTGGAGACTATGATGACTATGACGACAGACAATGTAATGATACCTATGACACCTCTATTCCTAAGAGTCCTCCTCGTCGTGTGTTCCTACTTACTACAAATGGGCCGTCACATTGGATAGATCATGATGGTGATCCATATGATTCTAATTTTGAAAGAGACTTTGATGGCTTTTGTGGACAATATCTAGATGATACATCTACTTCTATTGAGGAATATAAAATGTACCGTGCTGATTTGAAACGTCAATACTATAAAGATCTCTCCTCTAAGAACTCTCAGGCTGAAAATAAAGATTACACTCTCAAGCAAGATCATTTTAATGTTGGACCTTTGTCTTGTGATGGTTCCCTTCCATCCCCTACTTCCTCCAATACCCATACATTTCCTAAAGCTTCTGAGTCTTTCAAATCTTTCACAGAACCTTCATCCGACACAAGCCTTGATACTTTTCATATGATTCCCCATAGTTATCCTCAAGGGCTACCCCTTGAAGAAACTCAAGCTAACCTTCACTTGGCTACCAATACTTTCAATAATGCTAAACCTAAAGAGCCTAAGCCTTCATATGCTATAATTCCTACTTCAGCTAGTCCTCCACCATATCTTCCAAAGTCTTCCATACAATCCCAACATGCTTCCTTGTCCTTAGAAGTGGCTCCATGTCAAGAGGACTCCAGAAATGATAAAGAAGAGAACATAAAGAAAGATCAAGATCAAGAACCCTCCATGTCATCCACTCCTTTTCACGATGTCTCTTATCTGCCTCAGGGTTCTTTTGATCCTACACCCCCTTTCCCATGCATTCCATATGTCTTAAATCTTCTCCTAAGCAAGATTAGGCTACTACTTACACTATTGAGCTTATTGACAATCAAAATAGCCTTACTACACTTGCGCTTTCCAAAGATGATACTTCCATTAAGGTTGGTAAAAATAGTGTTGTTCCTTCCAATGTTAAGCCTATTGAAATTCAAGAGAGAAATTATGCACTTATGCTATCCAAAGATCCTTGTCAAGATCAAAGTCTTCCATCTTCTTATTCTACCACTCCATGTTCGTTTCCACTTTCTACTCTTCCTAAGTCTTTGCAAGCTTTGAACAATCCTATCAAAGAGGGTGCTCATATTCAAGATGTCCATGATTCTATTGAAAATTCTAATGCTCACTCTAAAGATGCTGATGTCCTTGGTTGTCATATAGATGTTGATGAACTTATTGATTATCCTTTTGCATCTTTCGCATCCATCCTTGGACCTCTTCCACCACTACAAAGGGCTTCATGTCTTCCTTCCATCTTGGGTCCTTATGTCCCTTCACTTTCCCCTCCTAACTCTCCTAATTCACCATCCATCTTGGGTCCTTACATCCCTCCATCTCCCATCTTTCCTCAAGATCAACATAGATGCATACCCTTGAATCCTTTTCATCCATCCACCCATCTAAACCAGTCATATCCTCCTTCCACAAGTCCCAAGTCTTTTGGAAGTAACTTGAATGTTCAATACAAAAAAAAGAAGCAATACAAGAATCCATCAAAAAAAGAAGATCACCATGTCTCCTCTAATAGACATGGAAACATAAAGTCAAAAGAGATATCTAAGAAAAAAACTACAAGACAAGTATGGGTTCTAAAATCCATCATTGAAGATATTCTCTCTAGATCATAAAAAGGAAATAAAAATCCTATGGCTATATGGATTCCAAAGTCTCTCTTGAAAGAGTCTGGTGTTGAGCAAAAAGTGAAATTGACATTCAAGCTTCCAAAGACTTCCACTTCATCTTCTTCCAAAAATATTCTTCCATTTCATGCACCTAAACCTCAACCTCTGCTATCCATTCACCATATTCCTTCACGTATTCCTTCATTCACGTTTCCTCCATCCTCTCACCACCCTTCAAGGTGTGTGTTGATGTTGATCTTGCCTTCCTTTCCATCTACCCTTTCACGATCCTTCCATTCATTATTCTTCTACCTTCTATCATTTTTCCTCATTTGCCTATTCCTCCTATCTTCCAACCTCACTCGCTTTACATAAAACCTTATCCTCCATTTTTCTCTTCCATCTCCCTTTCCCTATCAGCATCTTTGAGCATATCATTTTGATTCCTTGGCATATCATGGTTTATCCTTTCAAGGAGCACTATCTAAAAAGCTTGCCTTCTTCCAAAAATTCAAAAAGAAATGAAAAATAAAATAAAATTGAAAATGTGCCTTGGTGAAAACTTGGAAATAGGCATCTTGGTAGAAAAAGTAAAGAGAAATAAATTCATCCTATGGTGAAAACCACTCCCTTGTGGCACCTTGGATAAGTACTATGATGAAAACCTAGCAATCAGGCATCATGCGTAGTTCTTCTACATATTTCATCCATTCCATCTTCTCTCTTTGATCTTGACAATGTTAATCTATACACGAACATTTGGCTATTTTGTGAGCTATCTTACGATGATCTTGTTTTCATTCCCTTCCTGTTTAGCCTTCATATTTATTTTCCTCCATTCATTCTATTCTTTCGCTATCATTTCCCCTTTGGTCTTGATCTAATAAAAATTTAAAAAAAAAGAGTAAAACACGATGCTATAAGGCCTCTTGACATGTCTACTCCTTTGGACTACATCCTTTCTTTCTTTGGCGTTACGATTTTGTGACTTATCCTATATTAGCCTTTCATTGCTTATCCAAATGCGCTTTACATAACAATTTTTCCCTAGCTTGGGTATTCTTGAGGAGTTTTCCATTGAGGATTTCTTCCCTTCATTCTCCCTCATTCTCTTGTCTTCCATCTCTTCCACCAGCTTGCCAATCCCTCTTGTTCTCCACCTTGCTAGACATTGGGACTGCACGATATGATCTTTCTTGGGAGTTTGCAATGGAAAAAGATGCTATCAAGTATACCAAGTATCAGAACAAGTATCAAAATCAGTATTAGAACCACTATCAGAATCAGTATCAGAACCAATATCAGAACAAGTATCAAAACCAGTATTAGAACAAGTATCAGAACACCTATTGGGGCTACACCTTTCACTTTATTTTATGGGTCTGAAGCGGTACTACCTATTGAGGTTGAAATCTCATCACTAAGAATCAGAATGCATGGTCTAGTAACTGATGATGACTATAGAGTGTCTAGGTTGCAAGAACTTGAACTACTAGATGAGCGCAGACAAGTAGCGTATGATCATCTCAAAGTATATCAGAGGAGAATGTCTAGAGGCTACAACAAGAAAGTCAAACACAAAGAATTTCAGGTTGGTGATCTAGTCTTGAGAGAAAATCCTAAAAATCAATCCCATCGAGAATGCAAGGGGAAGTTTGAACCCAATTGGCTAGGTCCCTTTTTAATCACTGCTACTTTTGGCTCTGGTGCCTATCAACTCTCAATGACTGAAGGAGATCAGCTCCGAGAACCAATCAACATTCTCCATCTAAAGAAATTCTATGCCTAAGGCATTCAGTCTGGTAAAATGTCTTGAAAAAAATTATAAAAATCAGAAAAAGTCCTAAAAAAATGAACATCTTGGTGAAAACCTAGGAATAGGCACCTTGATGATTCACAAAAAAATCAAAAAATATCAAAAGTACAAAAAAAATTTTAAAAATGAAAAATGAAAAAAAAAAAAGGTGCCTTGGTGAAAACCTGGAAACAGGCACCTTGGTAGCAAAAATAGAATCTCTGCCAAGATGGTGAAAACCCGACAAACGGGTGCCACTTGTTTCAAAATGCTCCATCTATTAGCACAATCTTGGTCTTTCCCAACTTTTACATATCTCCCGATTTGTTTCTGCATTTCCAATTTTCAATAAGTCAGTCTGTACACCAATCAGCTAAGCATCTATATCCTATCAATGCATAACACTTGGGGGAAATCAATGTTATATCCTATGGCCTCTAGTATATCTTAGATGTATCATATCCAGTCAGAGTCCTTTGAAGCTTCATTTGAGTCAGTCAAGTCTGTCTCATCTCCAGAAAGGATTTTGCATCTACAACAACAATCAAACACAAACTAAAAACAATCTATGCTTTTTTTACATGCTCTTATCTCCTTGTATGCTTACTAATTCACATTGAGATTTTTGCATATTATGTCCCTTCGAGCTCTTCGATGATGTCCTTTATAGGATTTAGAGAGTGATGACTAGGGGGCATAATCTTTTCTTTGTCTTCTGCTTGTATGTGAAAATCTAACGTCTTTGGAAATTCTAGATTGAAATGGTGTCTGACTGTAAGAGCCTCTATCTCGAATTGGATGGCCATGCGTACCTCGACCATTGATACCTAGAAAATTCAAGGAAGTTTGATCTAACTATTGTCTTTTTGAGTGAGTTCTTTCTCCTACTGTGAAACACGATCTTGCCTAAAGATGTGAATGATAAAGGGTCACTACGGGTAATTCACGTTGGATTTAGAATGATCTCTTGACTGTTTGATGTGTTTTCAATGCAAGGCGTATTCAGGTCATCAGGACATTTATGTTTTGATTCTTATACAAATTTCTATATCAAAATGGACATGATATTCAGGTCATCCTGGCATTTATGCCTTGGTGCTTATATCTAATCCAACATTCCGAAAATAAAATCAATATTCATATATCCATAGTTGTTGACCAGTGGGTATTGTATTGATTCTTGCGCATACAAATCAATATTCATATGTCTATGGTTTCATAGCTAGTGGGCATTGTATTGATTTATCCAGTTACCTAAAAGTTTAATGATGATAACAAATCAACACATGATCAGTGACTAGGTCCTAGGTCTTAGGTTGCATTTCATTTTGCATGTCTCTTTGCATTTTGCATGTTTGTATGATCTCACAATTGTTTGGAAACACTTCAAAAGCTTAAACAAATCTTCATATCAATTCTTCACATCTACCAAGAGCTGAGTGTCACTTGAAGGTCTCTTCATCGAACTGCAAGCAGTAACCCTCCCGGGTTAAACATCATTTTGACATAAGACTGAGTACTTGTCTTCATCAACCTGCAAAAACATATCATGTGTATCGCTGCATTTACATCTCATATCATTATCATTTTTTGCATTACATTACATCCATTGCATAAGAATAAATCATACATACATCTTTTCATAAACAATTACATTCGCATAACATCCATACATATGAAAGAAATCATTGCATTGCATTGATCCATACATTCTACACTACTCATAGCATAAGCATAGCATGATATCATCATAAATCCAAAACATGACAAGTACAAATGAAGTCACAACCAAAAACATCAATCTCATATATATCATAAACTCAAAATGAGTCAGGGGTGCACTATTGGCACAATGTACAAAAGAATGAGCTCCGGAGAGCTATCAGAGTCAGAACAGTATATCAGTGATCAAAAAGAATAGAGTATATCAAAACATAAGCACAGGAATCAACTGTTGGCATGCTCCTCGATATCTGGTGGAGGAGGTGGTGGTGCATCTGGTATGGCCTCTACTCTCGGTGCCCTAGCTCCCTCTAAGGTGACCATGTACTTTGAATACATAGGTACTCTCTGCGCAGCAAGGACAACAACATAGTATGCAGACACATAATACAAAGCCTGTGAGGTCTGATGGGTCACCTCTATCTGTAATCTCTGAACCTCTGAGTGAAACTCTGCACGAAGCTCAGTGCACTGCCTATCTGCCTCTCGATACCTCTCCTCCCACCTAGCACTCTGTACCTTCAGGTCTCAGACCTAAGCTCTGAGATGTCTGATCATCTCTGATGAAGTAAGATCAGCCTTAGCTGTTGCCATCTTTGTGTCTTGTGGCTACTCTAGTTGCTGACCAGTGGTATCTGCTCTGTGCACCTTACAGCGTCCAACCTCAGCTCCCAGATCAAAAGTGGTATCTGCCTGCGAGGGATCTCCATCACCACCCACAAACTGCTCAGCTACTAAAACCTCATCTGCAGAACCAACACTGCCCAGAGTACCCCTCTCCCCCTGCTCCATCTTTGTGAACCTATGGATGTACCTTCTATAGAAGTAGAAGGACAAGGGGGCCTCGTGTGTCCTGATGGTCTCTGAAGTGGAGTCGTCACTCTCTGTCTAGGAGGTGTCAGATGCACTACCTGAGGTCTCGTGCCCTGTCCCACGGGAGCACCTATAACATCCATTGCCTCCTCCATGGAGGGTATCAACTCAGTGGGATCTGAGAATCTATAAATGGGGTGATCCGCAAGCCACGAAATGTATCCATCTGTAACTCATGCATCAACAACCTTTGGATGGTAATCCCAGTCTTGCCCTATGATGCACCTGTACTCATCTGAGCATAAAGAATATGTAAGTCATGTTGTCCATCCAAGGTCGATCTCATGAACAATGCGTGCATATGTAGTATACTCCTGTGGAGCATCATGTCTACGTCCATACTGACGCCACACTCTGGTAATCAAGAATCTCTCCAACACGGTGGGAGACCAGCCAATAAGAACCCAACTCTGAAAAAGAAAACTATACTACTCCCTCGCAGTGGGCCAAGCCTCTATCTGCAAGTAGGGTCTCCAATGCACAAATGTCATATCATCTAAGCATCGTCGAAAGTACTTAGTATGACCCATGCGGACCTATGTAACATAACCTACATGCGTATATATCACTGGCTCATGTGGCTGCCGCTATGTCTGGAAAACCAGTCTCAACATTGGGATATGCTCCCATGCCCATATCTGTAATACAAGAGCTCCAGAAGTGAAGTTCTTGCAATCCTGATACATGACCTCGTGCATCTCTGAAAACATGTGGGCCAATAGACACTAACCCCAGGCAAGCTCAGTGGGAGTGGCCATAAGAAGTGCTACCATCAGCGCCCATCCCATCAAAAATTTGTTCTGCTGATGGCCTGGCATGATGAGCTCCTCGATCATCCCAGCAATAATGCACTCTAAATGGTGTGTCTGACCATATCTCTATACAAGGGTCTCCCAGGAAATGGATCCTATCAACTGTGTATCATCACCAAACAGACGCCTGAAGGCATGAAGACCAGTCTGGCCAGAACTCACATACTTAGGACATCGACTGCTATGGAATGGAATACGTATTATCCTATAAATATCCTCTGGAGTCACAATCATCTCTCTAGTCGGTAAATGAAAGGTTTGAGTCTCTGAGTGAAATCTCTCTATCAACGCAGTCAATAGGCCATGATTTACCCTAATATTGGGTAAATGAATGAGATGCTCAAAACCACATGCAGCCAGATGAACCGTCATAGGGTTAGGAAGCGAGATGCACAATCTCTGTGTCACCGGGTAAGAATGATGAACATGGACGTCTGGATATGTGACCTAAATCATACAGAAACAAGGTGTTTTATCAGATATTGAGTTCAAAATCAGGCTAATAATATAAAAATGGAACAGTTCGATATTCTAGAAGGTGGGTCAAAGGATCAGCAATCTGGCAAAATTATCCAAAAAATCAAATTTTTGACCTAAATATCAGTTTTAGGCTCACTGTCTCCCAAACAACATTCCAGACTGGCTCTGACGACACTACGCACATTCCATAGAAGCCCAAACAACAATCCATGGTCATACGACACTGCGCACATTGTCATATGAGTTTTCAGGGACCCGATGAAATGTCGTACGACAGACGGGTCCCCTTCATACGACACGTGGGTGGACTTGAAATGACAAAGGAGTTTCAACTGAAGTGTCATACGAGTCTAGTTTGGAACTTGTACGACTTTTCACAGATACAAAATTCAAAAAGCAAAATGAGTACGAAAAAAATTTTAAAATGCTATAAAACATGAAAAATTTGCATTTTCAGAGGGGCACAGAGGTCCACCTACCAGATGTCCATACTGTCGGGGTCTCTGGTATCTCCGGCTGTGCTCAAATTGATGCAAACTCATAGGAACCTTCGGATCTCACTATTCTACCATTTTCTTGCTCAGAGGACTCCACAAAATCTCCAAAGTCAAAAGGTTGAAATGAATTGAAATTGACGCTTCGGGCCTTTATATAGCATTTGACCTAATTTTCAAAAGTGCTCCATTTTTCACAAAAATTGCACCCCTAGCTAATTTTGACGTTCTGAATCCATTTTTTGGATCAAAATCAAAATCTGAGATCGTTTAATATGTCAAAATTGTGATTTAACATTTTGGGCCCATAGCAGTGACTGCTGGCAAACCTTCAATCATCAAAGAAATCCTACATTCAACTTAACTGATTATCTTACATCAAACTATCAAAATTTCAACTTGGTCAACCATGGTCAACTCATGGTCAAACCTCATCAAACATGGTCTCCAGGACCTCTAAACGATGCAGAACACGTTCTCAGATGTGTATAACCACTTCTTAAATCAATTAACATGCTTCTAAACTTTAACACTGACTTCTCTTGTCAAATTTCAATTTTAATCCCGAAGGGGGCTTGGTATTGCATATCATTCAAAGTCTTTAAATCAATTTCTATCAATATCTTTCATCAATGATAAAGACAAACAATCACGTCTAGTTACTAATTCATCAAAAGACCTCATCACTTGGGGAAAATCTATCATCACTTGGGGCATATCAGATTCATCAAGATCCATATCAATCTAGTATTCTCCTAATCTTGTAAACTGTATCAGTTTTTGCAACCATCGAATCATAGTGTTCTTTCCTTGGTTCTTCGGCAACTGAAGGGTTCAGATGTGATACCTGCTAGTTCTGCTAAGACAATCAAGTCTAGAACTGGTCACTCACTTCTTTGCAATCATAAGGTTCGAAATCAGGCATTTTGACACTTTTTAGCAATCATCGGTTCATTTGCTGTTATAGTTAACATTATCTTTGGTCATTCAGGACCTATTATCTTCATATCAAATCAATATCAATCAGCTTCTGTCTCATATCAATTATCAATTTCGAATCAGTTTCATATCTCTATCAAACACAGATTGTCTTTGAACCACTGCGCTTCGCACAATAATTCAAAGAGGGGCAAAATGTAATACCCCAAAAATGGGCTATATGTTCATTAACCTCCTACATCCTCAAATCGAATGAAATCGACATAAAAGTCCTAACCAAAGGCACATTTGCATATCATCGAATCCTAATTGATTATCTCAAATTCTGCATCAGGGAATATTCCTAGTAATATTCCTAATCATCATAATTATCTTTGATTTAATGATTATTTGGTGATAAAATCCTATTTATCCTAAAGTTTAATTAATTGAATATTCTCAATATTTAATTAATTAAGTTTAATTCTGCCACTTAATTATTTAATTGAATTTAATTATATTTATTTCTAAGTATTATTATTTAAATTTGACAATAAATCAAAATTCCTATTATTAATTGATTAAATTCTTATTTAATTAATTAAAGCAAGTTGTCATATTTAATGATATTATTTTTGAATAAAAGTTTGATTAAATGATTGATTAACCCATAAATCAATTGTTTTATTTTCAAAAATCAGTTAAGTTGAGAATAAATCACTTTATTTATTTATTAATTCATAATTATCCATGTGCACAATCAAAGAACAGTTAAACTCCAAATCAGAAAATCAATGCAAGTTATTGACTTTTTGGAACTCAACATCATTTTTGAGTTTTAAAGTTGATCTAAACTTCTAATTTGAGTTAAAAAGCTATTTTTGCATGATTTGCATGTTTTTGTGAATTAAATTATCTTTATTATCCGATAACTCAAAAATCAAGCTGAGTTAATCTGAGTGATTTATGGCTTTTTCCATGCACCTCCAAAGCCTTGGATTTCTATAAATTAAAAGCCTCAGCTCATCTTAAAGCATCTCATATTTTTGCATCCTCGCACTGTCGAATTGGAGGATGAAGAATCAAAGCTTATTGCGAATCAAGGCTATTGTGAGATCAATTTGGTTTTTATTCATATCATATTATTTCTAGATTAGCATAGCATAGATCAATTTTCATATTAGCATAGATTCATATCAGTTTTCATCATATCATTGCATCTAAAATCCAAAAAAATAGATTAATTGTATTCAATTCATATCCATCTTTTGCATTCAAATCCTTCATTTAGGTGTCCTCAAGGTCACTGATCTCGATAACAATCTGAGAACATCAATCTCGCACCTACTAGAAGGCAGTAAATCGCTTGGTTAGATTAGATTTCAATTTTGCACGATTTTAATTTTTGCTAACCTCTAATGTTTTACTGAAGTGTTGTGTCTACAGATCAGGTACAATTTTCACACACACAATTAGAAGATCCTTAACCCTGTTAGGAGTTGCTTTACAATATGTTTAGTACAGTAGACCTTGTCAAGGGTCAGACCCTGTTAGGAGTCTTTTACAATAAACCATGTTAGGGGTGTGGATGCACTGCCCTAGAGCTCACTGCTCAAGTGGTGAAGGTTGCAACCTTCTGATCTTAGATACACACTATATCTGCTAGATGAACTGTCACTGTGACACTGCTTGTCTGATCTATTCCTAGGTTGACCCTTTAATTGATTACATACAACACTTCCAATTGAATTGGCTCAAGTGTGTTTACAAAAAAACATAATTATATGTCGGAAACCTAATTACAATAGGCACATGGCCTTTACAACATAATAATATAACCGCAAATCAAAATGCCAACAGTCGGCTGCTTACTCTGTTCTTCTCTAGCACACACTGGCTGTGTAACTTCAACTATATGTAACTTTGTCATACCTGCATATCTGATCATGTGCTCATAAACTAAGCATGAATAGACTCTGACCAACTTATCTTCTAAGGCACATACCATAACTCATTCGTACACATGTGCACTGATGCTCTGAGCTTCAGGTACTCTGTACACTGTCCAGTCTTCAACAGTTAGCCAATTTCTGATCTTCTCATCAAGTGCGCTGACTCCAAAACATTATATGACTTTTTTGCCATAATGACAAAACTATATCTAGTCATATACACCAATGTAGTCAACTTGCCAACACATGACTATGTTACACCTACTGCACCTTTGACTACCAAGGAGATGAGAGCTAAACAAGAACACAATCAAGCAATGTTGGAGATTGCATCTGCCTTAAGCTATCCTGAATTTGAAGACATTAAAGATTGCACAAATGAAAATAAAATGTGGGACACTCTTGCAAACATCTATGGTGGTGACATAAATGTACTAAGGGCAAAAGCTAAAATCCTAAGAGGTAAGTTTGATGATATGAAAATGCAAGAAGGTGAAAATATTGCTCAATATTGTGGTAGGATCAAGGAGGTTGTAAATGTTATTAGAGGAGCTAATGGAACTATTTATGATGATACTATTATTGGAAAGGTATTGAGAACTTTGTGTCCTATATATTCCTTCAAAATTTGAGCAATTCAAGAATCTAGATGTAACCCTGGTAATGCTCTAACACTAGAAAGTCTTGTTGGTAAGCTTACTGCTTTTGAGCTTTCTAATTATGATAACTTCACTGTTGCTAATGTTGAATCTACATTCAAGTCACAAATGGTTTTGAAAAAGTCTAAGAAGGAAAAAGAAAGATGTATCAGTGAGAGTGAAAGTGATAGTGACACTTCTGATGAGGAACTAGAGGATCTTGAAGCTCTTATGGCCAGAAGATTGAAAAGAGGAAAAGGCAAGTATAAAGGTGAACTTCCTATCATATGTTTCTCATGTAACAAAGTTGTCCATATAGCTGCAAGATGTCTTGATAGGGATGACAATGATGAGGAAAGAGAAAGAACGTACAAAGACAAGAGAGAAAACAAAGGTTACCGAAGGTAAAAGGACTACAAGGACAAAGGTAAGAAATCCTGTTACATTGTTGAAGAAGAAACTGACACTGATAATGATGATTTTGAAATTGAAGTAGTCTATGTTGCTATGAAAGATGAGTCTGATGAAGATGAGAAAACTACACTTGTTTCTTATGTGAGCAAAGGTGATAAATGGATTATTGATAGTGGTTTCTCAAAACACATGACTGGTGACAAAAGTAAATTTGATACCCTAGATCATTAAAAAGGTAGAAGTGTTAAGTTTGGTAATGATGCACCATGTCTTGTAAAGGGTAAAGGATTAATTAGATGACTGATAAGATCACTTGTGAAAATGCTTATTGGGTTGAAGGTCTTAACTATAATTTGTGAAGTGTTGCACAGCTTAATAGCACTGGGTACCGAGTGGAGTTTCATCACAGGAAGGCTAAAATATGTGATGCCACTAGTGAACTGATTGGGAGTGGAGAACAGACAACAGGTAATTTGTTCTATCTAGACCTATCTGAAGAGACATGCTTGGTTGCACAACTTGATGATATATGGTTATGGCATAAGAGGCTATGTCATGTTAACTTTGAAAATCTGGTAAATATTAGTAAAAATAAGAAAGTTAGAGGTTTGCCTAGATTGAAGAAACCTGATAATGTGATGTGCAAACAATGTTAGTTGGGTAAAATGACAAAGTCTAGTTTCAAGAGCAAGACATTTACTTCTGAAAATGTTTTAGATTTGGTTCATACTGACCTTTGTGGACCTATGGGTGTGCAAATCTATTGTGGTGCTAAATATTTTACGCTATTTGTTGATGATTACACTAGGATGATGACTGTAATGTTTTTAAAAGAAAAATCTGATGCATTTTAGTTGTTTAAGTGGTATTTAGCTAAGGTTGAAAAGGAGACAGGTAGAAACCTGAAATGTCTAAGATCTAACCAAGGTGGAGAGTTTATATCAAATGAGTTCAATCTATTCTGCAATGATAGAGGAATCAAGAGACAAAATTCTGCACCTAGAACACCTCCACAAAATGGTATAGCAGAGAGAAGGAACATATCTATCATGGATTGTGCAAGGACACTAATGATTGAGATAAAATTATTTATTGGTTTGCAAGTCTATCATATGGAGAAAGGTATTTTTATCACACAGTCTAATTATGTCAAAGAGATACTGAAAACCTTTGGTATGGAAGATTCAAGTCTAGTGAGTACTCCCATGGCTACTGGATAGAAACTGTCTAAAAATGATGATGTTGTTGAAGTAAACCAAACTCTGTATAGATCCATGATTGGAAAGATGCAATATGTTGTTCACAATAGACCAGATATTGCTCTAGCAATTGGGATTGTGACAAGATTCTCTACCAATCCTAAGGAAAGTCATATGATGGTTGTGAAGAGAATAATGAGATATTTTAAAGGGACATAAGACTATGGATTGTACTACAAGAAGCATGAGAGATTTGAACTGAGAGTCTATATTGATGCAGATTGGGCAGGAAATGTGGATGATAGAAAAAGTACTAGTGTTGGAGCTTTCTTTCTTGGACAAAGATTAGTTTCCTGGACAAGCAAGAAATAAAATTGCATTTCCCAATCTACAGTTGAAGTCAAGTATGTAGTAGTTGCAGTGAACTGTTCAAATCTGGTATGGATTAAGCAATTGTTGAAAGGCATGAAAGAGGAGATCACTAAACCAGTTGTCATATACTATGACAACACAAGTGCTATCAACATATCAAAGAATCCAGTGATGCACACAAAGACCAAACATATTGCCATCAAGTATCATTACTTAAGGGAATTGGTACAAGATAAAGAGGTGAGAATGGAATATGTAAATACAAAGGAACAACTAGCAGACATATTCACAAAAGCCTTACCTAAGGAGGCTCATGAATATCTGAGAGGTAAATTAAGGGTTCTTCCCCTAACTGAGGCTGCCTAGTCAAGCTAGGAGCACTGCATCAAATGTGTTGCACAAAGTATCTGACAAATTGATGCAGAAAAGGTCACACTTTAGGAGAAACCTAGAGTTGTGAAAAGTACAACAAAGCTATAATCTATCATAAGAAAGATGAAAAAGGGAGAAATACTATTACTAAACTGACAAGATGGCATCTACATCTAAAAACTACAAGTTCTAGATGTTCCTTTGGCATTATTGTCAAAGAAAGAGAGATTCAAATATGAAAACACATAAAAGAGGAAATCATTCAAAGAATAAGAGGAAGAGAGACACGGATAAGATTCAGAGGGAGTAACTGTGTGGATGGTCAAATAAGCTAGGCTAAGTGATTCAGAATCAGAATGAAGCTAAGGATATTACAAATATTTTTGATGCAAAGACAAGTTTTGGATTGGTTGGTGAATCATGTGTTATTCATATGGTGTTGACATCAATGCCAAAGAGGGAGATTGTTGGAAACTACAATTGAAGCAATTGTTGTATTGTCATTGATGTCAAACCTTAACTGGTAAGACTATTGCTATCTAAGAAAGTACTATATCTATTGAGTGATGAGAAGGATTAGGGCAAGGGTGATAACAATAGAACCTAGAGAAAGGTTGAGTTATTTGATACTTCAATGAGTACTTGATTATGTGGCACAATGATAAGATAACGTATTGTTTATCTAAGTAAGAAGCAAGACTGAACAAGTAGGCTTAACTGAGAAAAAGTGAAGAAATCTAGTTTAAGTCGAGTGATGTTAGTGTCGACCGAGCCAGTATATGCCAAGTAAATTCAGTGTTGACCGAACATCAGTTTATTGCTGAGGGAGATAGCATTAGCTGAGGGAAACAGTTTGAAGAGATGACCGAGCTATGCAGTGATGACCAAGGAGTTGAACACAATATTGACCAACGTCAGTAATTTACATTTGAGGAAGAATTCAGATTCTTAGCTAACATAGTTGAATTATTGGATTATGTAAATCATGTTGACTTTATTAATTGACTATATGGAGCATTTAATGCACAGTAAACCATTTTATTATGACTCCAATAAAGAGATTAAAGATGTTTCTAGAAGGATGGACGAAGAACATAATATTGGAAGGATTCGATGAATCTGACCTAACCCTAAGATCTACAGAGGAGATTAAGCTACAAAAGATGGATCTACATTGAAGAGGTATTAAGGAAAACCTAAGTTTGAGGTTGAGGATATGCTGGAGTTGTTGTTGTTATTGAATGAAAAAGCAGAAAGGCTGAAGGTGAAGGAGTTGATTAGAGTTGTGATTGCTTGAAGGGATTTCTGAGCAGATCAGTGATGGAGATGGAAATGGAACTGAGTTAGTAAGCTAGCATATATGTAAGAATGGGATCTGTTATTTGTAAAGTGAGTTGTATGTTTTCAGATCAAACATTGTTGTTCCTTTCTAACCATTGTATCAGTTCAAAATCCTTTAATCAAGGTTGACCTAACAGTCATTGTATAAATCCTTTAATCAAGGTTGCATTCTAATGGAATGTACCTAAGTACTCTAACAAGGCACACTCCTAACAAGGTGGTTGAAATCCTTTAACAAGGTCACACCTAGCAGTGTGTTTGTAAACCTTTGACAGGGTTGGCTTTTCACATAGCTCACTTCAGAAGAGTGAAAATATCAGTAGCATGTTACGAAGTGGTTTTTCCCAAATTGGGTTTCCACTATAAATCATGGTGTCAATACTTGTGTGAATGTTTTGGTTTGAACATTTCTATGTTTTGCAAGTTAAATATTGTTGGATAGTGGATTGCACTGTTATATGTTTCTGGTATACATTCTGTAATGACCGAGTAGTGTTGGTTATTAGATCTGAGTTGTTGAAGTGTTTAAAAGTTTAATTGATACATCTAAACCTAAGAACAACTGATTCACCCCCCCTCTCTATTGTTCTAAATCATATTAACAACTGCTTCTCGTGCTCCCATAGATGCTGCAATATATTTTGCTTCATTGTAACTTTGAGCTACTGATGATTATTTTTTGTTGAACCAAGAAACCATGGCTGATCCTAAACTGAAGCAACATCCATAGGTGCTTTTCTGATCCACAATATTTTTAGCCCAATCTAAATCTGTATATCCATGCAAGTTCAGGTTCACATCTTTATATCTCAAGCCATATATGATTGTGCCTTGAAGATACTTTAGAATGTACTCAATTGCTACTAGGTGTATTTTCTTTGGTTTGCACATGAAATGACTAAGTGCATTTACTACATAGAAAATGTTTGGCCTGGTGTTTACTGAGTATACAAGGGCCTAATTATCTTCCTATAGAGGGTAGGATATACATGCTATGAGTCATAAACTTCTTCTTTGAGTTTAAGTAAATTTGTCTTCATTGGAGTAGACATGAGCTTGTAATCCATCATTCTGAATCTCTTTAGAATGTCTACAGTATACTTCCCTTGATTTAGAAACATGTCATTTTCTTATTGCTAGACTTTTGATCCAAGGAAATAATGAAGGATTCCTAAATTTTTCATATCAAATTCAAATCCTAGGTCTTGTTTGCATTTGGTGATGAGATGCTCTTCACTTGTGATTAACAAATCATCAACATAGAGAATAAAAATTAACATGTCTCCATCTAATACTTTGAAAAAGAGATTTGGGTCTGAATCATTTTTGGAGAAGCTAAGTTTTGATAGATAATGATCTATCTTCTCATACCAAGCTCTAGGAGCTTGTTTGAGACCATATAATGCTTTCTTTAATCTGCAGGCATGAGACTATTTATCGTGAACTACAAATCCTTCAGGTTGCTCTAGGTATACTTCTTCAATAACTCCATTTAGGAAGGCACTCTTTACATCTATTTGATGGATTTTCCAACCCTTAGATGTAGCAATAGAAATCATAGCTCTGACAGAAGTATACCTAGAAACTGGAGCAAATGTTTCTTCATAGTCGATGCCTTCTTTGTGAGAGAAACCTCTTGCAACAAATCTTGCCTTGAATTTTTCTATACTTCCATCTGCCACATGTTTGATTTTGAATAACCATTTGGAGGAGACCACTGATTTATCTTTGGGCCTGGGTACAATACGCCATAGATCATTCTCGATGATAGGTTTGTACTCTTTTGTCATGGTATCCTTCCAAGTATGATGTTGAAGAGATTCCTCAACATTTGAAGCCTCTGATTTTATTAATTCACTCGTGAGTGCAACATAACTAGAAAATATGTTAGGTCTTTTGCTTTCTCTGGAAGTACCTAGAGGGGATGCATATCTTCTCGCTTCTTCAATCATCTTCCTATCCCATAGAGGTCTTTTCTTGTTTATTCTAGTCTCTTCAGGGGTATCAATGTGATCAATGAAATCATTGTCTTTAGTAATATCTCGTATCTCCCTCTGAATATCAAGAGAGAGATCTTCTTAAAGATCATCATTATTTATTTCATTTTCATCTTTGGATCTTTTAGATACAATATCTTCCTCAAAGATCACATCTCTTCTTAGTTCAATATTTCTTTGTCCTGAATGTAAATTGTGTATGCCTTGGAACTTTCACTATATCCAACTAGAATTCCTTTCTTCTCAGATGGTTCTAATTTGGTTCTTTTCTCCTTAGGAATATGAATGTAGACTAGGCATCCAAATATCCTAAGATGGCTTACATTAGGTTTAATTCTAGTGAATGCTTCTTTAGGAGTCTTGTTTTCAAGATGAGAATGAGGACATCCATTTTGAATATAAATGGCACTATTAGAAGCTTCAGCTCAGAGGTGAGTTTCTTGGTTTTGGTCATGCATCATGATTTTGGCACATTCAACAATAGTTTTGTTCTTTTGTTCTGCAACTCCATTTTGTTGGGGGTTGTAAGGAACAATGTACTCCCTCTTGATCCTAGCATTTTTTCAAAAAATTTGGAAATTTTTTGAAGTGTGTTTCCCTCCCATTGTCTGTTCTTAGTGTTTTAGTACTCTTTCTAGATATGTTTTCTACTAGAGCCATAAATTATTTAAACCCCATGAAAATTTTTTCAGACTCTCTACACTTTAGAAAATATATCCAAGTTTTCCTAGAGTAGTCATATACAAAGATAATGTAATACAAAAACCCTCCAATGGAGGGAACAAACATAGGTCCACATAAATCATAATGAATAAGTTCTAGTACATTTTTAGATTTGCTTTCACTATTGTGAAAAGTGATTTTGGTATTCTTCCCTAATGCACAACCTTTGCAGGTCCCTACATGTTCAGTTTTGAGTTTTGGTAAACCAGTGACCATCTTCTCTAAAGAGGGTAAACCACGAAAGTGAAAGTGCCCTAGTCTCCAATGCCAAATCTCATTTTCATTTGTTGATTCATGAATTAGGGCTTGAGATGGAGAATTACATAGTTTATAAAGACATCCATGTCTTATACCAATAGTGTGAGCATTCTTAATATTATATTTCTTAGGCCAAGCTAGTACTTTTCCTTCCATAAATGTGATCATGTATCCCTTGTCTTCAAGAGCTAAAATAGAGACTAGGTTTCTTTTGATCCCGGGTACAAATAGTATGCCAGTGAGTTGGAGTGAGATACTAGATTTGATTTGAATGGTACAAGATCCAATTCCTTTTACTACATATTATGCATCATCTCTATTAGTTACTTCTTCATCAGAAGTTTCCTCAATGGAATCTAGGTGTTCTCTGAATCCTGTTATGTGCCTGGAAGCCCCACTATTTATCACCCAGGTGTTCATGTTGTTTGTAACTTGACTAGATAAGGCAGAGTAAAATATAAGTTCTCTAAATTCATATCCATATTTCTAACCTCAATAAAAGAAGCTTGGGATTTTGTTCTATTAGGGAACTTCATCGCAAGATGACCATATTTATCACATCTATAGCATTGTACTTTATATAGGTATCTCATTTTCTTGGATGATTGTTTCCCACTAGTGTTCTTACCCCTTTTTCTTTCATTGTTGTAATTAATTCATTCTCTTTCAATGTTAGTAACATTCAAAATCTCCATGCTACGAAGTTTGAGGCGCCTTCAAGTCTGTCCTCAAGTCTAACTTTGTTCGCCATTTTGATGAATGTAATAATTTTATCACCAAAATATTTTTGGATGGGTAGATTTAATACGAAATTCTGATCTTGATCTTTTATTTCACACCTTCTCTGATACCACGTTAAGTTTTGATCAGATTATGTGACCATTGATTTTCTTTTCAAATTCAATGGTCACATAATCATATATATTGAGAGATTATATTAATGATTGATATTTATATTGACCTGAAATTAGAATCAAATACAATTTAAGAATGATGATTGTATATTGTAGATTGAAGATCACTTGATACTAAATTCTTATGTGTCGATGTGTCCTCTATCTGCTATCCATGATAGTATATGTATGTTGGCCTGCGGTGTTTATGGAGTCATGTCCATCATGGGTCATGAATCCACGTGGGGGGGGGGGGGGGGTTTAATACATATCATCGACTAATTTTCTTGATGTCGATAATGATATAATAACGGTCGGTTATTTATTAATATGATTTTCAATATTTTATATATATATATATATATATATATATATATATATCACATTATTAATTTATATATAATAACAATCTATCACTCATGATAGAATAATCCGACTGAAGCTATATCATTAACATCAACCAACATTCAAATAAGTACATAAATATACATACTCATCAAACTAGAAATATAGTAGGACCACTATGTAGTATTCTAAACATGCTCCCCAATACCTACTTAAAATTTAAAAAAATTGATTATGTATACAAAAGTTATACTCAAAATTGTGAAAATTAAAACATTTAATTTCTTGACCTAAAAAATAGGCCCCGACAAAAAAATAAAGGAACCATATCTATACCATTGTGTAATGCTCAAGAATAGCTTTCCAACAAATATAAGAAGTCAAAAATTGGACTCTCATAGTGAAAGTTATCCCCAATAGAAAAATTAGCCTATTAGGCTATATAGGCAAGTCAGTGTAGCGGCCCACTAGTAGCTTTAGGGTGGCCAGTCGATAGTGGCATACTTGTGACACTACAAAAATGTCATATCCAATAAATTATTATCTTCTTTAGTTTTTATTTTTTTATTTTAAAAAAAATACATATTAGGGTTTGGACAATTCGAATCTCCAACAACCCAAAAAAATTAAGAGCAACATTTATTATTTTTAACCAAGTAATTATATTATTTTAAGGTGGCAACTAGGTTAACCAGATTGAGGTCCAAACTGAGGGCTAATCCATGTTAGTTGGAATCACTGGAAACAATGAGTACGTTGAATTCTTACTGCAATACATGTAGTCTGTAGGGGTGGGTACGGGGTTTGCAGACCCCACTTTTCAAATGTTTATAGGTAAATGTTTTTAAAGGGCATTGTTAATATTATTTTTATTTTCTACTTACATCAACATTGCGCCTTTAGGTCTAGTCATATGGTTATATTTAGAGGCATAAATGTTTTGCATTTTTTTCAACTTCTAAGACATAGGCCAAATTTAATGTCAAAACTAATGTCTCAAGCCTCCTAGATCCAATGGTGAGGTATGTTTTATTCCATGGGATCATTTATGAAACCTCTACCTCACTACCCATGCCGCCCACCCTCCCACCTCCCCCACCCCCAACCACCCAACCCTAACATGAAAAAACCCTCCTTTAAAATAAAATCCAAAGAAACTAATTTTACCAAACATTTCACAAACCCAAAATCAACCAACAACTCATTATAACAACAAACCCAAGACCCTCTGATCTATAGTAGAATATCCCATAAATATGTTTCATGTCTTGTAATGTCTTGTATCTTTCTAGTATAGTCATGGCTTCAAATTTCCATATAATCCACTCAAGGTAGAGTGATAACTCAAATTCTAACCATAATAGTTATGTTACCACTTGTTAGGAAAATATGCTTCAATACCCAATTCATTTAATTTGTTTCCTACATAACCCATGAGACAAAAGTATGCATACAAGCTTATAGAATAAGTATTATGCAAAGATCAAATAGATGAGCCACAAGATAATATAGATATAGCTTGAGAAAACCCTCATGAGAGATAAAGCATCCATATTCCTTGTTGTTCAATAATAAAGCAATATGAAGTACTTACAGAGTTACAGTGATTTTTATAAACCATCAAGCCCCTAGCATGCATCCTCCACGTGTCTAAGAGTGAATCTACACATCCCATGCCATGCTTCATATTTTCACTCCTTAGAAAGACTCAATAATGACAATCGACTCAACCAACCAACCAACCTCAACCACTAAACATGTGTTTTCTTATATAAACTCAAGATCACACAAATACAACCAAACTTATAAAGCAAGACCATGTGAAATCAATACCATTGAACCCATATTTAATATTGGTTACTAATTTTTTATTTTATTAATATTTCCCAAATATTAAATTAAATACATTTCCCCAATATGAGAGCCATACTAAATATATTTTCAAATGTTACATAAAACACATAAAGTGGCCCCAAGAGTGTTAACTTCTAGTGATGCACATCATCTAGGTTCCCCTAGGTGCACTTCACACATAATAATGAAGTAAACATTATGCATGGTGTACAACACCTTATCCCAACACTCTTCCTCCACTACCCATTCTAGGTCATCCTCAACATTTGTCCAACCTTTTATAACAATGTAGTGATGATAAATGATTGAGTGACGATTAAGAAAATGAAAGATCCTTCTCATCCTTCTCTTAATTTTTTCAAATCTCTCTCTCTCTCTCTCTCATGAATTCTTTTCTCATCCCTCCTTTCATTGGACCCTCCTAATCAATATTATACCTCTGTATCTCCTAATGTGTGTCAAAGATCAAGATCTTCTATTCCTCCCAGGGACTAAAATAGCAACAATTAATCGATATCACTTTCTAATTTACTTTTGGGATATCACTTTCAAATCTTCAAACCATCTCTACTTCATCAAAGAAATCTACAATATAAAAAAAAATTAAATGTGAGAGGGTTATTTTCTCCTTCCTCAAAAGTATAAAGTAAAAGAGGCCATTAATAAATATAACTCCTATATTTTCAACAAGTAAAACTAAGTATTGTTCATTTGGGTACTTATCTTCATAGTAAATGGAAAGATCGATTATTTTTACATATTCCTTATAAAGAAAAAAATTAGAGGATTTTTTATAGGGATCTCTTTATGGATTTCTAAATACGTCATTGCTAAAGGTGAAAATCCCTTGCATAGTTTCCCTTGGGTTCTTACTTTCTTTAATAGACAATCTATTTGATTTTGCTCTATATGCTTTAAATGATATCAAATATTGGATTGTTCTTTGAGATTGGATGTTTAAAAATATCCCTAACATAGATTATTTTTTTAATTCAATATGGTACAACATCATAGTGATCATAGTTGGTACAATGATTTAAAATAGCCAAGACGAATATAAAAACTAGATACATATTGTCACAATTATTAGGTGTGGTTAACCCCTATATGGAAGATCTTCAAAACATGTACATAACTGGTTCACATGGCTATTTTTGTAAGTGGAATGGATAGGAAACTCACCATGTTGGACAGATTTAATTTCACCTAAAATCTTCATTTGGTTCTATTTCATTTCAGTGCTCTTGTGTAGGTAGATTATTCCCACATTATTCCATCTTCACATGAGAAGGACAAACAAAAAAAGGTTGCAGAACAGGAACAAGAAAAGGAAATTCAAGTAATGGATATAGAGAACATCGAGGAACAAAAGAAGAAGGAACATGAAAAGGTAGAGGAACAACCAAAAGGATTGCTACCTATCACTCCTTTTGCTACACCTAGTTTGTTGGCAAGTGGATCCCAATCACTTCCAACCAACTTAGAGGATATGGATGTCACAAATCTTATGCAGTGGTCAATGCTTGCTTTTTCCAAAGTAAAGGAGAAATTAGAGAAAAAGACTGATAAGACTGCAAAAACAATCCAGCGAGCCACACAGGTGATAAGTAAGTTTTTTATTACACCTCCTGTAAATGTTCAATATCCTATAAACAATTTAGATAATGTTCTAAGTTGAGCAGAACAAAGTTTTGATACACTACAAGAAGTAGCAAAAATAAGAATAGACTTTGCATGACTTCGCATGAGCATGTCAAGAGTATATCGAATATTATAGCAAAGGATGAAGAGGATTTGACAAACCTCTCTAAGAATTTTGAAAATAATAAAATTTTGGACATACACAAAGAAGTCATCAAGATCATGGATAAATCCATACCTTCCAGTTAGAAAAGGATAGAATTCAGAAAAGATTCTCATAACTACAAATCTTTTTAACTCCAAAGATCAGTGTCTTGGAGAGTACCCATGAGGACCTTCAACTTGGCCTCAAAACATTTCAAGGATTATTACCCACTGATGTAGAGGAAGCAAACAAGGCCACATTTGGTCTCAATGTAATGATTCAGATAGTAGAGGCAATCAAAGCAGCTTGGGATGTTGACATGCATTTTTTGGACAAACTACAAAGATATACTATAGATAGTTAAGTTGTAATTTTGTGTACTTCAATTTTGTTATTTTGTAACTGCTTATGACATTTTTGGCACCCTTTTCCATTAATGTCAAAGGGGGAGAGATAGAAGAAAAAATGTAATGAGAAAAAGAGAACAAGTATGTAAAATAAAAATATAGAAAACATAAATAAAGGAAAGCTTCTTCTGAAGGCTATGTGTAAAATTTCTATGTGTTGCATTTTTGTCAGTATATTTCCTTTTACATTTTTGCCTTGATGTTGCACATAGTCATTTTTTCACTAAGTGTTGTCATCAATGCCAAAGGGGGAGATTGTTCGCAAGTGGTCAACACAGGCACACATATGCACATGTAGGAACATGCACATATATGGAATGTTGTCATTTATGACAACACTTATCAATTTTATCATCGTGCATATTGGATGTCTTGAATATGTTTGAATGCAGTTGATGAAGGAAAAATGTCTAAGTCCACAGATTGTTCCTATAACCTAGTCTAACAAAAAAACTTAGCGAACTTCATAAGAGATTTATAAAGGCATGCAATCTTAGTGACATGCTTATAGGACACCAATGAATACATGTGTAAGGTCACACATGTTAATAATGAAGGATCGAAGAGATATGTTCATTTGATTGGATGTGAAGATAGTAAATAGAGCATAACATGTTAGAGATCATTGAGGCCAACTTTTTGAATGATTGGAAAGTTATTTTTGGATGTTATCTTGGATCTAAGGCCGACTGAGGATGTTAATGAAGCATGAAAATGAGCTTATATGATGTTTAGCTAGAGAAATGTCGACTAGCTTTTGTAATTATACTTCTAACAGGGTATAAGTATACATACACTTTTGTATAAGTGTACAATGATGATAATGATGACACAGATGGATGTTAGATGTGAATTGTGAAGGCATCTAAGAGGCAAAGCAGAGATCAAGAGAAAGGAGAACAAGATGAGTTCTTCAAGGAATATTTTGTTAACTCTTTGTATTTAGGACAATAGATTTTTTGTAAGTGTTGTTGCACCTATTGTACACTCCTAACAGGGTTTGTTTGCCTTTAATAGGGCTAGGGCCTTTAATAGGGTTGATTCCTTAACAAGGATCTTATTGTATACATCCCCTAATAGGGATTTGCCTATATTGTAATAACTAGCTCCTAACAAGGCTAGAACTTCTAAAAGGGTTTCAAGATTCATAGTGCATAATTTAGTGGGTACCATCCCCACCATGGTTTTTCCCTTGACAGGATTTCCTCGAAAAAAAATATGGTGTTATGAGTTCTTCTATATTTATATTTGTTGCATGATTGTTCATTTTATGTTATACCTTTATATGTTGGTTAAGGAAGTTAAAGAAGTTTGAGAATTTAGTAAAGTACTATAATACTGATTCACCCCCCCTCTGAGTGTTACCAAATCCTAACAGGAATACCTCTTGGTTGTAGATCCTATTTGAATCTCAAAAATGTGTTTTTGTAGGATCTGAATTTGTTGTGCCAAGGGTTCCAAAGAAGTACTTTCTCTACTAGTGTTTTGTGAACTAGGTTATTCTTGATCAACTACATTAGGTGTGTCTTTAAGTTGTGATAAATCAAAGTCAAATGGTATCTTTACACCTTGATTAGCAAGCATGAGGAAGTATTTTTCCTTGTCCATATCAAAGATCCTTTCTAATACCTTGTGAAATCTAGGATCTTGCATGACTCTTTAAGTTCCTCGTCGGTTGGTTCATCCTCAAAAGTAAAATGTGAAGTTCATTTTGGAAAATTTGACCAAGGTTTCTCCTCCTCCTCGGTAAAACCTTCCATGTTATCTTGTGGTTGTTTCCCTTGTTTTTGAGAGCTATTTTGAATCATAAAGATGACAAATGAAATGGATGTAGGTTGGATGAATGCTTTCATATATGAAAAGATATTGTGAACTTCTAAAGTGTTGAATGTAATCGGAGTTGATAGTGACAAACTTTGGATAACTATGTCTATAGAAAATAATAAAATCCTCTAATAATTACCAAGATATGTCTCAAAAGTAAGTCTCTAGGTAAGTATGATAAAACTTGATACCAGAAACTCACTAAGGTTAAACTTTTGAAATGTATCAACACTAAGAAGATGATTTTGAAGATATATGACAAGATGGAAAAAGAAGATGAATGGTAGACTAAAGTGAGTTTGTTCAAACAATATTAATAGATCCTAAGAATTGTCTAATTATTTTGAAAACCACAACAATACTGAAAAGGGTATCTGGATATGATTTTGATTTTTTTCTCAAAGTGAAGGTTGTAGTGCTCTGTTACAAATGTGCAATAATGTTTATGCAGAATAGTCTAATGCATGCACAGTAAATGTCAATGAATGCACAAAAACAGATAAAAAAGTTTGTAGGAGAATTTTTTTGACTGCACAGAACAACGGATTGAATGCAAGTATTAGAAATAAATGTGCATGAACTGTGTGTTCCCAGTGTTTGTGGGTTTCTTTTTTTTTAATGCACAAAATAGTGGATTGAATGCGTAGGTATTAGCAATAAATGTGCAGGAACTGTGTGTTCCCAGTGTTTACAAGTTTCTGCTTTTTTTATTTTCCTATTTTCAAATGTTTTTGTTTGTTTTCTATTTTTGGCAAGAAAAATATACACACAGTAGATATAATGATGATTCCTAAGATCTCAACTAATATGGATTGCACAAACAAACTTACAAATCCTAAGGTTGAGTAGGACAATATTTGTTGAATTCCCACTTGGACAAAGTCCAGTCGTGCTTACTCAATACGGATAACCTAGAAGCTTGGAGGCACATGCTCCTCCTTTGTGCACTCACTTCTTAGGCACACCAAGCTTCAAATTCCAAGGGATGTCACTTCCCAAGGAACCATTATCTCTACAAAAAGCCACGAGAGTTGTGAGATGTCTTTAGGAACCCTTAGCACCAGCAGATAAAAGGATTTGGCAAACTATAACAAGGTGTTTAGTTTGGGACATCTAGTTTAGAGGGTGTGTGATAAACTCTCGTAGGAGGTTTCCCGGCCTTGAAAACCAAGGTTTTACACATCTCAAGGATACTAGAGGAGAGCTATCACCCATCCCACTCCATTGATCAGACTTTAATCACAATCACACATTTATATAGCGGTTTGGATGGAGACTTGGCTTTAGCCTACTACTGCTTGAGTCATTCCCTCTCACTTGTCCTTATTAGATGCTCGAGAGGCAGGCTAGGTAAAGATTGATACAATTTTCTCTTACACCCAAGATCCACAAAAACAAAGGGAGAGGATATGTTTGTATCAATCTAGTGTTTAAACAAAAGTGTCTAATGCACAAAAACATAATAAATACTTGATTCTACCTTAAAACAAGCATGCAAATTTGAAAAGCATGTCGTATTTTTAAAGCCCAAACAAGATTATTATTTTCAAAAGTGACCCCTCTTTGCCTTTTGAAGGAACCTACAAGTGAAATTGTGAATAGTTTATTCAAAGACCTTCAACAATCGAAACCTATCTCCAGAAAATGTCACAAGCAATAGAACAATGATTAGTAGCAAAAAATTCTAGTCTAAAATTAGAGGAGGATATAAAGTTTCATGGCTAACTTTGAATTCATACTTGATTTCATAACCTTGAACTATAGTTCTATACCTTTACATTTCCTCTTATTGCTCTTCGAATGCAATTTGTGTGATGGCCCACTCTTGAAGTAAGGAATGATAGAGACTCCTCCTCAGTTGCTTCCTTAATCTAGATCTCAGTGTGTGGATAATGACTCTTTTTCTCATTTAATATTAGTTTTTCAAACATCAAGCATTAGTCATAAATGTGTAGAAACAACTAACAAATGTGTAGGTATGCTAAATATATGTGCAGGACTATAGAAAATAAATGTGTAGATAAAGATGGTGTAGGCGCAGAAAAGAGTATTGTATGCTCAACAAAAAGAAAATAATAGTGGTCGTGAACAGAAATTGTTTCTAATAGAATTATACTGTTTGAATGAATGCACGGGAACAATCTACGTATGCATGAAAACTGATGACAAATGTGCAGATCAACATGAATGTATGTGTAGAATCGGCCTATAACCTTTTCTTCACACATAAAAACTGAAATAGTTTTGTTAAATTTGTGGGTGGGCCCCACGGTGGGCGCCAAAAATGTATGCAAAAATGTTGTCCAACTATAAAATTGAAATACTAATCCACCAATTAGCCCAAATTCTATTTCAAGATGCACACACAATGAAGAATATAAGAGCAAATAAGTAAAAATGCATGTTTTTACCTTCACTTACCCTTTGTAGCTTGTCTTTGTTGCTCTCCTAGCTTTGAATTCCTGGTTTGAGCTCTTAGATTTTAATCAACTTCACCAAGATGTCTTCAAAGTGTGGAATAGTGGATTTATAAGATGCAAACTAGGTGAGTTTCATAAAATGATTGAAATGGATAATACAAGATGTAATGAGATAGTTTGATATGATGATGATGAAGCTAAGATTCTAAAATGATATGATATGATATGACAAAATAAATTATGATAATGCTCTCAAATGTTTGCTAGAATACTCAAAAACACAAAATACCAAAATCTCCAAGATTGCTAATTGTTCTTCAAATGGTGAAAATGTGCTCCTTTTATAGGTTTTTGTAGCCTCCACGCCTATGTGGCGAGATCCTACAGTGGGAATTGAAAGGAGGGAAAATCAAGAGCTAAGTTTGACTTGGTTATGGGAGTTGAGAAGAATGTGGGATTAGTTGGAATGTGAGAGGAAGAATAGGAAGCATGTTCCTCCTACAATGACAAGAAGGAGGGCGTTGAGGGAAGGAGAGACACATGTCAAGTGTCTCTCCATGACTTTTGAGAGGAAGAAGGAAGGACATTCTTCTCAATAAGACTCTTTGCACAAGTGTCCTTATGAGTCACTCTTGACCAAATGAGGTGGCTAAACAAGCCACTAATTTACAACCATGGGGGAATAGACCAAGTCTTATAAGGACATGTGGTCATAAGACCAAGGCTTTAGAAGGCCACATACCCCTTCCATCCCCTTAAGAATAGGACTCACGGTTGAAAGAAAATAGGCTAATAAACAATTACAATAAATTAATTATTTTAGCCAAAGGTGAGCTGTCAGGTGAGGTGGACTAAGATGACTTAGTCATAGGATGAGTGTATAAATAAATAATTTTTAGAAAACCATTTAATAGAATTAATCAAAGAACTTAGGATTAGAGGAATAAGTTAGGTGAATTAACTAAATAAATTAAATAATTTATTTAGTAATAGAAGAAAGACTATTAATTAAATAATGAATATTTAAGTAATTCATCAAGTCAATTTTTAGTGTATATAGTTAGATTGCAAAAGCTTTATAAGGATTTTGCAAGGAAACATACAGATGTGTCCCTTGCTCCCCAACCCCTCATCCTCGTCCCCAAGGCATTTCTAGGATGGTGGGACGCCAAGAGGATGACCCTTGCCATTCGGGGGCAGCTAGCCATCCTCAGGACTACTGGGGGACATTTCAAAGACAACTAGCTATCCCTTATGATGGGGTACCTAGGTATTAAAAAATAAAAACAAAAAAAATATTTTGAATTTTGTTTGCTTCTATACCTCCTTATGAGAATCAAAACAATGTATTCAAAATTCATATGTATGAGAATCAAAATAGTTATCTAATTTCAAATGTATGAGAATCAAATATATTCAGTAAAACTGTTTAATTTTCCAAGGCATGCCAAGTCCGAGTCTCAATGCCATGCTTGAAAAGTTTCATTCTTGAGTTTTGAAATTTAAAAAATGCACTATGTTATTTCTTTGTATGATTGTATTTTATTTGCTCTGAAAATGTTTTCCACTTGACACTGACGATCATGACTATCATTGGATGGTCCACTTCTACTAGAGGGTGATAGCGACTAAGATGGTTCGAAGTCTTTGGATATTGACAATATGAATGAACCTTAATTTCATATACTATCATATTTTGATGTTTGAGGCATAAGACTTTAATATATTGATAGATAATTAAAATAAAAATTAATTTGAAACTACTAATATAATGCTTTATCGAAATTAATTATATTGTCATTATTTATATACATATTGAAATTTCAATGATTCAATGTTGGATTACAACTAAAACCGATTCTAACCTAACAATATTAATGATATTTGATTGAAACATTCGGTTTGCCAAACCCCGAGCTTAGAAATGATCTCAAACACAACGACCCTGCTGTGATTTTTTCCTTAGTGTGTGGTACTCATGGAGCTCAACACGATCTTTAAGCTTGGACAGCTAATCAATTGTTACATACTTCTAAAACCTATACGGATTCCAGCTCCCTGTTGTAAAGAGAATTCTCTGTTTTCTTCTGATCATCAATACCAAGACATGAATGGTTTATCGCATCCATGTACTCTGCGAAGCCAGTTTTTCTACATTTGGTAAATCTCCGCATTTAGAGGTTCCATGCTGTCGCCACCAACAAATGAATGCATCCTGTTCTTAACTTCAATCCAGCTGCATCCAGGCTGCTTTTGGACCCCTCTATCTTTCATGAGTTTTCTTAACTTAGCTACATCATCCCACCGGCCTTCACCAGCATAAATGTTTGATAACAGTACATATATTCCTGCATCTTGTGGTTCAAACTCAAGAAGGCATTCTGCTGCATGTCTAACTAGCTCAATATTGCCATGGATCCTGCAGGCACCAAGCATAGCCCCCCAGACAGCAGCATCAGCTTCAACTGGCATTTTATTAATAAACTCCTTTGCCATAACCAGAAATCCTGCACGAGCAATAAGATCAACCATGCAAGTATAATGATCTAACTTTGGTCTGATGCCATGCTTTCTACTCATGGAATTGAAGTAGGAAATCCCTTCATCCACAAGGCCTGCATGACTGCAAGCAGTGAGCACACCAATAAAGGTGATCTCATTTGGTTTGATACCTGCTTGTAGCATTTGTTCAAACAGTTGCAGGGCTTCTTTGCCCTGTCCATGCTGAGCACACCCCACGATAATGGCAGTCCATGAGATCATGTTTCGTTTGGTCATTCCACAAAAAACTTGTTGTGCATCCTCTATATTTCCGCATTTCCCATACATATTGATAAGCGCATTCCCTGCAACTATACGTGATCCCACTGTAGTTTTGGTAATGAGAGCGTGGACCTGCTTCCCACAGTCAATATGTCCTAAGCATCCACAAGCACCAAGAGCACCAGCAAAGCTGAACTCATCAAGCTTCATACCTTCATTTCTTATCCTATAAAAGAGTTCCCAAGCCCGATCTCCTTGCCCATGCAGAGTATATGCTGCAATCATCACATTCCATGAGACTATGTCTGGTTCTGGCATTCGATGAAGGAGTTCCAATGCCATTTCAAATTGCCCGTTCTGAGCATAGCAGGCTACCATCGCATTCCACAAAAACACGTCCTGTACGATCATTCTGTCAAACACTTTTCGTGCATCTCTTGTGCAAGCACATTTCCCATACATATCAACAATCGCAGTAGAGACTGTAGCGTCAAAATCAGAAGCAGTCCTAACAATGTGGCCATGGACTTCCTTTCCATGACTCAGATCACCTAGCTTCGCACACGCTTTGAGAATGCTTGCCAAGATAAATTCGTCTTCCCTTATACCAAGGCTTCGCATTTGACAAAAAAGTTTCAAGGCTTCTTCCCCATTTCCGTTCTGTCCATACCCTGCAATCATCGCAGACCATGAAACAATGTCCACTTCAGGCATTTGGCAAAACAGCTTCCAAGCCTCATCAAGGCATCCATTCCTCGCATACCCTGCAATCATAGCATTCCACGACACCCCATTTCGTTCAGACATCTTGTCAAACATTTTGCGTGCGTAACCCAAACTCCCACATTTTCCATACATATCAACCAGGGCACTGCCCACAACAACATTAAGCTCTAAACCAGTCACAACTATTCTGCCGTGAACCCTTTCACCCTCCTCCAAATCTGCCAACTCCGCGCACACCTTTATGATAATAGAAAACATGAACCTGTCTGGTTCTATGTTATCATTTCGCATCTGATGAAAAAGATTTAGAGCCTTGACTCCATATCCATTCTGTGCATATCCTGCAATCATTGCTGTCCAAGACACCACATTTCTGGTAGACATTTTGTCAAACACTTGGCGTGCATCGATCAATCTATTGCACTTCGCATACATGTTAAGCAGGTGATTCCATAGTATTACACATTGTTTAAATCCGGTTTTTATTATGTGGGTGTGAACATATTGGCCAATTTGAATATCTTTCATTTTGGAATTCTTTTGTAATAGAAAAGAATAGGTACCATAATCTACCTGTGTGCTTCGTTTCAAGGTTTCTAATGCATTTTTCAAGGTGAAATAGTGTGTTTGCTTCATTGTCGGTTGCCATTAGTTTTCTTTAACAGCAATCACCTCGCCTAGGTTTGAGTTGAAGGGTTAAACCAGTGTTCAGTGTTGAAAGATTGGTGGTATTAGCAACTGTACAAGGTGCATTATTCATGTAGCGAATAAGCGTTAGTGAGTACACAAATTAATTGTGTCGTGAGAAAGTTACAAACAAATTATGGATGTTGGATTTAAGTATTTATGGATTAAGATAATGGATCATGTAGTAAACTATCATAATGGATTAATGGACTATAAATCATAGTGTAGACATCTAAAAATCTTTTAGAAAATAAAAGTATTTTTATTTTCTGAAAAAAATTTATGATATCATCATTTATTAATTATTTATTTATTTATTTATTTAATATATTTTTATGTCATTAAATTCTTTTATTTTAATTTAACATATTTAATTAAAGAATCCCTCCCCATTTAAATCAAATTTAAATGATCTTCCTCTCTTTATTGAATCAATATTCAATAAATGATGTCACAATCCCTAAATAAATTTCACATTTATTTAAAGCCTTAAAACCCTAGAATCTTCTAGACATTCCTAAACCCTTCCAATCTTCCCTAAACCTTTCCTAAACCTACTTAGGAGATTTTTCCTACATTTCCTAAGCTAATCAAAGTTCTCTTTAACTTTTGGTCAAACCCTTCCCTCAATGAGCCTTACACACTCATTTAAGCCTCTTACATCCTCTTTAAGGCTTCTTACAGCCTCATAAAGAGACACATGTCTCTTCTTCCACACTTGTTTCTCTTGCACACTTCCCTAGTGTTGTGTTGGCAACCCTAACCCAAGCTAAACTTTACCATACCCCTTACTCTACCCCAAACCTGAGTCTTCTTCCTAACCCAAGCCCTTAGGAAATCCTATAAAGACTCCTCCTTCCAAGAGAAAATTATTAGCTTAGTTTTTATCTTCAATGCATTGTTATCATGCTCATTTACTTCTAGACTTAGCATAATCAATCCTAATTGTTAGATTTCTTTATTTTCTTCAAGCTTTCTAACACATCTTAGCTTAGCAATAGTCGATTAACCTAGTTTCTTTCATTGTTTTGCATAGCATATAGCATCATATCACATCTCATTTGGTTTAAAAATAATCTTAGCATAAGCATCATGTAGCTTAATCTGCATCTTAGCTCCATTTTGGCTCCTTGGGCTCTAAGGGCAAATCAAGTCTTCTATACCTGATTTTGTGCTACTATAGAGTACCCATGGTCCTTGAATGATCCAAATCCCCCTAATCATCATTAGGGACATGCTCCATGCGAATAGAGAGCACACCCACATCCCTAAAGCGAGAAAAAATCAAACGATGACAAGGTGCTCTCGTTTCAGTTCTATTTGAGTGTCTTTGCATTCATTTTTTTGTTTAAGCTTAGGAATATGTTGTTAGATTTATGTTCACTAATGTTTGAATGATATACGCCTTTCAAGATAGGTTAGGTTTGCACTGATCACATTTTGACATGCCTAGTGGGACCCTACACGCCTTCGAAACTGCATTTTTTAGGGTTTTCCAAGCAAAAAACTCACTTTTTCAGAAATCTCATCCTGCTCTAGGTGAATTCTCATACCAGTAAACTCCCTGGGGTTGTTTTCTTGTATTATCACTTATGTATGCTTGTATTGGGACCACCCAATACTCGTATGGGACTTTTACATGCATTTTGGGCATATTTTAAGGCCTCTGGCCCTATTTGCTCGTACTGCAAAGCATCCTTACTCGTACTAGGCCTACCCAGATAAGTAAAGACCTCAATATACCTTTCTTTGTTTGCTCGTATAGGAAATGGGGGGTCTTGTAAGGCCTTAGGCCAAGAAAAAGTTGGTTTTTTGGGGTTTCTAGGGGTTTTCAAGCCCTTTTGACTGCTTGTTTCAAGTTTTTAACACCATATTCTGTAGGTACCCTTAAAAGGCATAAAATCACTAAAAAACATAAGGCCTAAAATCTCATTAACTTGTTGGATCAATTAGGAACTTCAAATACTTCATTTGATTGCTTAAAAAGAACACTAAACACGCTCTTGAGTGCCTAAAATCAAAGAATCTGCAAATCTTTCCTATTTGTTCCTAATCAGTCCTAATCAACTTAAAACCTTCCTAAATGGTCTTAAAATAAATCAACATCATCCCTAAAGTCTTTCAGCTTGCTAAAATGAACCTTAAATCATGCAAAATTAGGACTTTAGAAAGCATTCATGCAAAATAAGAATATTTCTTATTTTGGAAGCTTAAAAAGAACTTCAAAGTTGCATCTCAAATCTAATGGGTTTAAAATAAATCCTAAAATGAATCCAAATGGTCCTATATCAAACTCAAATGCATCAAAAAATCTAAAAAGAACTTCATTTGCAATATCTCAAAGTTTTGTTAAAAGTCTCATGCAAACTAGGAAGAAAATCAACAAGATCTTTGCTAATCTTTCCTAATTGGTTCCTAAACATTCCTAAAGGTTCCTAAACTTTCCTAATTCAGTCCTAAGGCTTTGATATTGATGAAAAAAAATTTATTGTTGCAAAATATTGAATGTTTTCTAAGGTTTCATACATCAAAACTATCTAGAAACACCTCTTTTTGGGCATAAAAATTGAATTATAAAGCACAAATCTTGAATGCCTCTAAAGGAAATCACAATTCAAATCAAAGACTCATGTTTCTTTGAATCAAAAAGCACAAATATTGAATGTCTTAGATTACAAGTGAAGCATTTTATTCTCTTTCATTCCAAAAGCTCAAATCAGGGTCCTAAAAGCAAAGACACCAAATCTTGAATGCAAAGGTAAAATTCTTGCAAAAACTTTCAAAAGCTTTCAAAGAAATGAACAAATCAAAATCTTAAACACGTGTTTGCAAGCATTCATTTCAAAATCACTTAAGATCAAATTTGGAAAAGAACTCTTCTTAATGTGCATCTAGGAGTTTCAATTTTGCAAATCCTTGTTAATCTAAGTAACGTAAAACACTTGAACTCAGACAAGTTCACTTGTTTTACTTTTAGAGAGGCTTGTCTGGGGAGAAAAGTGCTTCCTCTCTGGAGAATGACCTCGAACCGGTACCTTCCCCGATCGGTATAGAAATAAAGCATTAATAAAACTCTCGCTTACATCCCCTCAAGCTTGGGCGATGCGCGTTGATGGTAGCCCAGGGTAGGTGAATAATCCCTACAATTCTAGCATGGTCAACTAGGCTCTTAAGTGAGTCACGCACGTACAAAGTGATTGGGAGGACTCCACAGAACAACTACAAACCTATTAAAATAGAAGCTACCCTATGTACATTCGAAGGTATCAGAATCCTTGTGCAAGGACCGATCCAAGGGGTTTACTGGATCACCTTAAGATACTCACCATAGCTTTCAAAGAAATGAACAAATCAAAATCTTAAACACATGTGTTTGCAAGCATTCATTTCAAAATCACTTAAGATCAAATTGGGAAAAGAACTCTTCTTAATGTGCATCTAGGAGTTTTAATTTTGCAAATCCTTGTTAATCTAAGTAAGGTAAAACACTTGAACTCAGACAAGTTCACTTGTTTTACTTTTAGAGAGGCTTGTCCGGGGAGAAAAGTGCTTCCTCTCTAGAGAACAACCTCAAACCGATACCTTCCCCGACCGGTATAGAAATAAAGCATTGATAAAACTCTCGCTTACATCCCCTCAAGCTCGGGTGATGCGCGTTAATGGTAGCCTGAGGTAGGTGAATAATCCCTATGATTCTGGCATGGTCAACTAGGCTCTTAAGTGAGTCACGCGCATACAAACTGAATGGGAGGACTCCACGGAACAACTACAAACCTGTTAAAATAGAAGCTACCCTATCTACATCTGAAGGTATCAAAATCCTTGTGCAAGGACCGATCCAAGGGGTTTACCGGATCACCTTAAGATACTCACCATATGTATCCCCTTTTAGGGGGTATCAAGCTGTGGGCAAGGATTTTGATACTCGCCTTCCCTTAGGTAGTTTCTGCTTGATGTGTTTTCCAAAGTTTTAGACTCAGTGCAAAACATCTGTTGAGAAAACACAAAGCGAAGAGTTCTACAATAATCCTTGTTGACATGTTAGTCAAATCCTTCAAATCCAGAAATCATCCAAGCTTGCAGAATCCTGTCATCTTAGTCTCCCAAATCATGGTCTTCCAATCACCTTTCATCCAGTCTTATCCTCCTATCCTAGGTTAGAAGAGTCATCTTTGTCATCCCCCATCCCCTTTTTGTCTTCCTCTAGAGTCAATCTTTCCTCATATCTTGAGCCAAGTCCAAACCTAATTCTAAGCCTTAGTCTTCCAATCCATCTTCATCCTTCATCCGCAAGTCAGCATGTCTCAAAACTATTATGATGAGTTTGGTTATTATGTCTCTCCTCTTTTTCCATCCTATCCCAATGATGATGAGAATCTTTTGGATCATGATGCGTACTTTGAAAATATTAGCAAGATTTCTCCAAACATCCCCCAGCATCCAATCATTCCTCCAAACTATCCTACCATGCCTTCATGCATATCCACTAACACTCCTATTCTACCTTTGACAAGGGAAATCCACTATCATATTCATCCATACCTTCTTCCTATCTTAAACCTACATATCCTCCATATACATCCTTTATACCTCCATCCCATTCTATGGTCATATCCCAATCACCATATTTTCATAGCAACACTCCAAGTTAGCATGTCTCAAAAAAATTATGACGAGTTTGGTTATTATGTCTCTCCTCTTTTGTCATCCTATCCCAATGATGATGAGAATCTTTTGGATCACAATGCGTACTTTGAAAATATTAGCAAGATTGCTCCAAACATCCTCCAGCATCCAATCATTCCTCCAAACTATCCTATCATTCCTTCATGCATATCCATTAACACTCCTTATTCTACCTTTGACAAGGGAAATCTACTATCCTATTCATCCATACCTTCTTCCTATCTTAAACCTACATATCCTCCATATACATCCTTCATACCTCCATCCCATTCTATGGTCATATCCCAACCACCATGTTTTCATAGAAACACTCCAAGTTACATCCCTTATCCAAATCCTCCATCCCCTTATCTTCCAAATCATTTTCAAAACCAAAATCCTAGTCTTCCCATCCCTTATCCAAATCTTCCATCTCCTTATCCTCCAAATCATTTTCAAATCCCAAATCCTAGTCTTCCAATCCATTACCCTAATCCACCATCCTATCTAAATCCAACCTCTTCTATTCTAAAGCGCATTTCCACAAATCCCCTCCCACAAAAAGAATGCATCCTTCAATCCGCTTCATATCCTGTACCTCAATCCATCATTCCTACCTCACCAAATAGATAATTCAATTCACAAGCTTCCCCTAAACCTACCTATGTGAACTATCTAGTCATGCCATCTTCCAATTCCTCATCTACACCATCATTCCCCCAAGCAAGTTCGCAATCTTCTGCTTCACCTCCATGTGTCAACTATCCTAGCTCCCCATCTTCTACACATTCTAGTCCATCACCTCCTCCAATCCGAAAGTCTCCAAGGAGTTTCACAAGGAAGCCAATGAAAAATCCCACTCCTACAGCTGACGAGACATACCATCTCAATCCTTCATGTGAAGCCATCATTGATGAGCCCCATCGACCTCCCCCATCTGTTATCCTTCTTCCATATATCCCACTCATTGATCCTCTTCCATCTCCCAGCATCATTGAGTCATTCCTATGCATTGACTTCACCAAATCTTCATCCACTTTTCCTCCTCACAGCATTATCTAAGACACATCCAATAAGCCTCAGGAGTTCACCCTTCTTCCTGACATCACAGTTGCAGAATCTCCTATCCTTCCATCTGCTCCATCTGAAGAGTCCATCCATACATCCCCCAACACTCTATCCACACAAATCCTATCATGTCAAGATCTTGCCCAAAAGCATGTTGAAGTACCCATAGATGAAAATCAAGATCCAAACCCTTCACTTCCTCTATTGCATGTTCTATTGCTTCCATCACCCCCAATCCAAAATCCTATCATCCTAGTTCCTTCAATTCAAGATCCTACAATACCAATTCCTCCATCCAAAGATCCATTACCATCTACCAATCTCAGTCAAAATCCCATCATCCTATCCTCTCCTCTTGAGGATCCTCCAAACCAAACTGTCCCACTGCAATCACTTTATCCTCTTGGTCCACTTACATTTGTCAAAGGCAGTCCACTTGAAGCAGAGGCAATAAGTTCCATATCTTCCATGATGGAACCAAAAACTGGATGTTTATCATATTCCCCAAGTCAGAAGTATCCTTGTTTGGATAAAATGCTCAAGAAATGGAATTATCAAGGCAAAGGCAAAGACCTAGGCACTCATGAACAAGGAAATCTAGAGCCTGTTCAGGATAAGAAACATCCAAAATCATGTGGAATTGGTCACACATCTGAAGAAGGCACTTCCTCCAAAAATGTTGGTACAGCCAAAGCTAAATTCAAGCATCCTTCCAAACCCACCATCACATCTTCCAAAGCATACAATGCTATTCCTCCTCCTCCATCATTGCAACCCAAAACAACCTATCACATTCCTCCTTCATCCTCCAAATCTATTTTGGGTCCCTATATCCCAAAATCTACTAGTACATATCCTTCACATGCCAAATCCATTTTGAGACCTTACATCCCAAAATATCATCCCCCTTCTTATCCTACTCAGTCCTTCATCCAAAATCCAAGCATCCCTAGTCAAGATCAACAAAGGCACATGCCCATATCTCCTATCTACCAATCTCCATTCATCTCTCCATCCATATTTCCTCCATCCCGCACATATCCTCATATTCCTTCCAATGCTTCTCACAATTTGGATGCCATATCAAATATGCATAAAGGTAAATATCCACAAAGATCTAAAGATTTTCATGTCCAGTCTAAACGACATGCTCAAGCAAAGCCAAATCCAATCAAGCAATCTAAAGCATCCCAATGGCCTCAAAGGCCCAATAAAGCAAAAGCAAAATCTGATGCATACCAATGGCCACAAAGGCCTACCAAAGCTAAAACAAAGATGATGTGGATCTCAAAGAAAAAAGATGTAATGCATCTAAAAGAAATATCCACAATGGCATCCAAAGTTGCTAATCCACCATCTACTCATTCATTTCCTCCATCTTCTAAATCCATTTTGGGTACCTATGTCCCAAAATCTCCTAGCGCAAATCCTCCATCATATCCACCTCTATCTTCCATGTCCCATCAACTTCAGCCACCTTCTTCACAACATGTGCCAATGTTGGTCCTGACAATATCCCCCTATCATGATCAATTCCCATCCTTCCATCCAAACACTTTCTACCACCATATATCCCATCTCCCCCATCCCATCCATGCCTTTGCATAATTCCATCCATCCCAACAAATTTGTACCAACATCCAGGAAAATCAGAAGATCAACATCCAATCAGCAAACAAGTCAACAATAAATCAGGAAGTCAGCAACTAATCATAAGACTAGCAAAAGATCAGCAAACAAGTCAGCAATAAATTAGAATATTAGTGAAAGATTAGTATAAAGTCAACAGCAAATCAGAAAAAATCCATAAAATTTGGAAAAATCAAGAGAAAAATATCAAAAAAAAAAGAAAAGAAAAGAGAAAAACATTCATCCAAACGTGAAAACTTCACAATTCAAGCACCTTGGACTAGTACCATGATGAAAACCTGGAAAACAGGCGTCATATGTAGGCCTCCCCCTAATTCCTTTCTGCAATTGGGGGCCATTCCCTTCTATCACATCTTATCCATCGTCTCCTCCATCCTATTTGTCTCTCACCTCCTTCATCCTCCTTTGGATCTTGATAACAAAATAGAGACCATCAAGTATACATGCTTTTGAACACCTTTTTTGGCACCCATCACATCTTTCAGCTACATATCCTCTATCCAATCCATTCATCCTTGCATCCATCTACCTTCCTCATCCTCTTGTCGGCATATATTATGTCCAATCATACCCCATCCTATTGCCTCTGAATGAAAGAATTATCCTAAGCAGGGGGCATCTTATTCCTTGCTGACATGTTCCTTGGAGACTATCTTTCATCCATCGAATCTCCCCAAGCATTCATCCATCTTCCAATCCTCAAGGAAATCTGTCATCCAATCTCCTCAAAGTAGTCTACCATCCAAATCCCTAAGCATTCCTCCATCTAGATCCCCCAGTGGTTCCTCCAGTTTCCATCTTCCAATCCTCAAGAAAATTCACCATCCAAATCTCCCAGTAGTTCCTCCATCCAAATCCCAAGCATTTCCCTCCAGCATTAATCCCTAAGCATTTCCTCCATCTTTCCATCACTTGGTATCATCCCTTGTGATTGGTATCTAGCTATAGGCTATCCCCATGCAATCCAATTCCATCCATCCATATCCTAACATTCTCCCAGCAAAATCCTCCAAACATCTTCCAATCCTATCCACATCTTCTAGTAATCCAACATCCAAGATCAAGCCAACCCATCCAATCACATCCTTAGTCTTGTTCCTAGTCTTGTAGCAAGCCTTGATCTCAATCCAATCATCATCATTGGGATGCGTCCTTCCCAAATTTGTGTCATTTCAGGACACATCATCCATCATCAAGCCTATTCACCATCAGTCCATCTTGGCTTTCCAGCTCAACTGGGGCATCATCTAGCATATCTTGAAGCTTCATATTCATCCCCAGATTCTTTGTACATCCTATCTTGAGTCTTGTACCATAGTGTCAGTTGTGTCTCTACCTAAGCTCATTTGTACATATGTGTCTTTAGGTCTCATCCTTTGAGTCAGTCATCCCTTGTGTCATTATGACCAGTCCAACTAAGCGCTTCAACAATCATCCCTTGGTCCTTTTTGAGGTTCGAGAATCTTACCTATCTCTTGTCATAGGAATCCTTATCTGGTTACCCACCATCTGCTTCATATCACCAATCCTTTGAGTTGCTTGAATCCTTATCCTAAATCAGAATCAATCCTAGTGCTACCCTTTGACATAAACTTTGTCTAGGGAATCTTGTACTTGTCTTTGTATGGATTCATCATATCAAGCAAGAGATTGGCATGCACTGGCAAGAATCTCATCTTCCAAAGATCATCAATCTATCTTAGGTTGACAAATCCAATCCTACCCTATCTGATCCCACATCAAGAAGCAATAACTCATCCCCAATGCTTTGCAATCTCCCACCAATCACACCAGGTCTATGACGATGTATCCTTCCTCACGTTCAAACCAAATTTTCCCACCATCGATCCAATCAATCATCCCCAATCATCCTACCTATGGCAAGAGGTTTTGTGAGATACTTGTTATTTAATTTGGTCATCTGAATCTTTGCTAATATTTTGAGCTTCTTGTAAGTATCTCCCTGTCCGATGTACATATCATTGTCTCTTGTTGTACATATCCTTGTCAATCTTGCAATAGCATTTGATCAAAAATCTTGTCCTACCCAGCCTTATACTTCAGCAATATCAATTGTCGACTATTCTTGATCACAGTGGTTATCCTTGAACTCCATCATTTGCCAGCGAACAAACACAGCATTCTCCCCATCATCACAGATCCACACAGATGTATCCTTCTGTATTGTCCGGCCTAAGCCTAATCACGGGTCCACACAGATGTATCCTTCTATTTTGTCTGACCTAAGAAATCAAATCAGGTCCATGACGATGTATCCTTCGCCATGTTCAAACCTAATCTCCCCCCATCAATCAGCCCATCAAACTCTTTCCTTGAAAAAGGATGTCTTTTGGAGTTATCATTGTGACCTTGGATTTTGTCCTTTGGGTCTTGTTAATCTTTTATGGCTTCTCGTTGTCCTCTACTCAAAGTCACCATGATCATTTACATCATGGTGTGCTGTGAATGAGGACAATCTGGGGTAAGGTCTTTTGATCTTTTTCTTCTACCTGTGAGTCAGTCGTGTGTTTGTAGTTTATCCAGCATCATTTCCACCATGCCTCCTCTAGGTTTCATGTGTGATGTTGGGGAAACCCTGTGTGTTTTTTTAGCACCAATCCTATGCAATGCTGGTGACAAGGCCTTGTGATCCTAGTATCCTTGGTAGGTCTCTAGCATTGCTATATCAAACTAGATTGTGCTCCCAAAATATCCAACGCATGAAGCTCCCTAAATCCCCCATCCAAGCATCATATAGATTAATCTTGCATCTTTCATACAGTTGCATCCTGCATCTTATCCTCATATTGCATTCATGCATCTTTGCTCTTGGAAGGTTGTTTGTTTATTCCCCTTCCTTCCTCCTCCTTCTCCTTTTGTTTCCTTTCGAGAAAGTTCCACAAAGTTTCCTCTTTGTGTTATTTTCTCGAGGGGGCACACCCCCTTATCCTCTATTCTAGCCCAAGCATCTTATTTTCTTGTCTTTGATGCCACGCCACTTGCAGCATCTCATCAAAGAGGAGCAAAATGTAGACACCTAAAAATCCTTTAGAAAATAAAAGTATTTTTATTTTCTGAAAACCCCTAATGACATCATCATTTGTTAATTAATTAATTATTTAATTAATTAATATATTTTTATGCTATTAAATCCTTTTATTTTAATTAAAAATCTTTAATTAAATAATCCCTCCCCAAAGCATTTAAATCAAATTTAAATGATTTTCCTCTCTTTATTGAATCAATATTCAGTAAATGATGTCACAATCCCTAAATAAATTTCATATTTATTTAAAGCCCCAAAACCCTAGAATCTTCTAGACATTCCTAAACCCTTCCAATCTTCCCTAAACCTTTCCTAAACCTACTTAGGAGATGTTTCCTACATTTCCTAAGCTAATCCAAGTCCTCTTTGACTTTTGGTCAAACCCTTCCCTCAATGAGCCTTACACACTCATTTAAGCCTCTTACATCCTCTTCAAGGCTTCTTACAGCCTCATAAAGAGACCCATGTCTCTTCTTCCACACTTGTTCCCCTTGCACACTTCCCTAGTGTTTCTCACACATGTGTGAGCAACCCTAACCCAAGCTAAACCTTATCATACCCCAAACCATACCCCTTACTCTACCCTAAACCCTGACTCTAACCCTGAGTCTTCTTCCTAACCCAAGCCCTTAAGAAATCCTATAAATACTCCTCCTTCCAAGACAAAATTATTAGCTTATTTTTTATCTTCAATGCATTGTTATCATGCTCATTTACTTCTAGACTTAGCATAATCAATCCTAATAGTTAAATTTATTTTTTTTCTTCAAGCTTTCTAACACATCTTAACTTAGCAATAATGGATTAACCTAGTTTCTTTCATTTTTTTTCATAGCATATAGCATCATATCACATCTCATTTGGTTTAAAAACAATCTTAGCATAAGCATCATGTAGCTTAATATGCATCTTAGCTCCATTTTGGCTCCTTGGGCTCTAAGGGAAAATCAGGTCTTCTATACCTGATTTTGTGCTATTATAGAGTATCCATGGTCCTTGAATGATCCAAATCCCCCCTAATCATCATTAGGGACATGCTCCATGTGAATAGAGAGCACACCCACATCCCTAAAGTGAGAACAAATCAAACGGTGACAGGGTGCTCACATTTCAGTTCTATCTGAGTGTCTTTGCATTCATTTTTCTATTTAAGCTTAGGAATATGCTGTTAGATTCATGTTCACTAATGTTTGAATGATCTACACCTTTCAAGACAAGTTAGGTTTGCACTGATCACACATAGATGTAGTATATATGGAGAAATGAATATTAAGGAAGTTCTTTAAAAGAGATTTGACTTTAACCTATTTTTAATACTTTTAAAATTTATATACAAATTTGTTATTTTAATTTTTTTTAATATTTTTTATTATTATCTTTAAAATTATAGTGTTTAAGTAATCAATATTTGTTTCCTTTTTAGTTTTTGTAATCAATATTTTATGGTGATGTATTAGACTGGGGTTATTTATTTGTAGTTTATATACTCTTTAATCTATTAATGAGTGTATTGAGTTTTAAACATATTTTTACTATCAATACATATCTAGGTATTCATTTTGGTGGACTATGATGAGTTGTTTGTCTTTGAAAAACTACAAAATCGTGATGATACCATTGTATGTGATTCATCTTCAATTCAATAAAGAATCACACCAACTTGTAATGTGTCCTGATACCTTGTACCAAAGAGAGAAAAACTAGATAGCTCAATCCAAAAAACCATAAAATTTATGTTACACTACTATTTGAAAATATGAACCCATCTTAGTTTGCAAAACCCTTGAACTCAATAAAGACGCATATATAAATTACAAAAATTGGTTCTCTAGCAAAAGAAAATGTCTATCCAAATTGATGGCTAAGGTCCTCTCACTAGCCATCTCCAAAAAAAATGGTGAATCTACATTCTCCAATCACCATTGCAATTACTCTCTAATAAATGATGATTAAACTATAGTTGACCATTGATGATTCACTCTCATGACTAATGCTTGCAAACCTACAATGAATCATCTATGAGTCGCTTCACCACTAGTGTTATTGGGATTAAGGTGTCTCAATATTTGTAAATTCCAACATTAGTAATGCATTTATTTATTATTATTATTATTTAATTGCATAAAAAATGTCTAGTCATCTAGTGGGACCTAGAGGCTAGGTGGAATACTACTTCATGATGGTTGTACAACACATATGTCGCACATGTGGAGGTAGGCATCCCACTTTGAGGATCTTGACAAGTGTTAGGGTAAGACATATTCTATGACATATTGGACAAGTGGCAAGAGATACCTTTTTCATGGAAAAGATGGGTGCCCAAGTTGGGTTATGACAAGTTGTAAGAGAATTGGCTAATTTTAGTTAGATTATGAAATATTCTCTTACAATTGTAAGTTGCAGGTTATGACAATTTTTATGATGGATTCTTATGACAATTATAGGATGCATAAGAGCACTTGTGATACCTCAAAATGGTAAATTTTGGGTGCCAAACTTAGGAAGTTTGAATGGGGAGTCATTTGGAGGCATCCATGTGTTGTTTACATGCTTTTTGGTGGTTGAAAAATGGTGTCAAATATTTTGCACGACCCCACCTTCTTGCTTCATCTAGAAGCTTCCTTCTTGGTTATATTTCTCTACAAAAGGGTAGCCTTAGATAGTATGAGTTATGTTATGTTTGCAAGTGAAGTGTTGTGTTGTTGAAATCAATTCAGAGTATTGTTGGACTAATTGTTGAAGATGCATGTTGAAGAAGAAGTGTATTTCTATTATATTGTAATAGTTGTTTCAGTAATACAAGGTATTGTGCTTTTGGAGTGTGGGGTTTTTCTGTCGAAAGGTTTTTCCTCGTGATATATTATGTGTTGAATGGTATAATCTTTATGCATGTTTATTATATCCTTGTGAATGTATTTCTTATTCTATTATAATTAAAAAAATTAAAGAAAATTTTCCTTATCTCCCCCTCAAGATTAGTGTTATAGAGAATTTTTCAAATCTTATTTTCCTTTCAATTGCTATCAAAGCCTGGCCAGTTTTGTTTCCATTATTGGGTAGCTAATTTTTTATACTAATCTCAATTTGAGTGGGAGATTTTGCAAAGTAGTTTCAAAATCTTGTTGCAGGAAGAAGAATGCAAGAACATCTGCAAAAGTAAATATGGAGAAGTTGAATGGCAGTAACTTTGAACTGTGGAAGTTGAAGATGGAAGACATGCTTGTAGATCGAGATGTACAAGCTACAATATTTGGAACAAAACCTCAAGCCATAGCTCAAGATGTTTGGAATATGATGGATCAAAAGGCTAAGGGTCTCATAAGGCTCTCTTTAACAAACTTCATCTTATTGAATGTCCCTGAAGAGAAGACTACAACGGACCTTTGGAAGAATCTCGGAGATGTTTATCAAGTCAAATCCTTGGTAAACAAGATTTTATGAGAAAGTAGATGTATTCTCTAAAGATGGAAGATGGAGGATCTTTTGTTGATTATCTCGATGCATTCAATATTATTTTTTCTCAGTTGGGTTCTCTTAGTGAAAAGATTATGGAGGAGGATTGTTGTATGCTTTTGTCGTGTTCTTTGTCTGACTTGTGGAACCACCTTATTATGGTTATTGAGAGTACAACCACCAAGTTCAAGATGGATGAGGTGGTAGCATTGTTACTTTCTAAAGAGATGTGGATGAGAACTTGTGACTCAACTAAGGAAAGCTCTTACAGTCTATGGTAGATCAAAAGAGAAATATACTAATCCAGAGGCAACCAATACATGTAGTCAACTCTAGAGTTATCCAGATAGTTTCTTTAGACCCTGGCCCCCTAATGACTCTATGCAGTATCAGTAACCTCTCATATAGACAAGGCTAACAACTATGCCTCATCCATTCCACACAGGACACCAACATCTTTTCACAAACCATCCTAGCATGTACTAGCACTCAAGGCATGGGTGAGGAACACAAACATCTGATTAATGTATCTCTCATAATAAAGTTTATTAAGTTATCACTTATTAAGTCAACTTACAATAAGTGATCCTGGCAGCCACTTGTGGGCCCCAATGCTTATTGCAAGCCACTCCCCATATATACACTCAGATAACCTACCTAGGCTCACAAAACCATAAATACATCTCATAAATCATTCTGATAAAAAATTATTCCACAAAACCATAAGGAACATGCACTAGTTCTCAAAACCATAATCTCAAAACACACTCTTAAAGAGTTCACATAAACATGAGCTTACAATGAACAAAGGTTGGGTAAAAAGATCGAAACCATTATCACATTACAAACACTATAAAATCCTATGCTACAATAAAAATGTAAAACCCCAAGCCTCTGGTAACAATTCTTAAAAGCCAACTTAATGCTACCTATACCAACAATCAAACACAACAATAATAAATAGATCAACATTTAAATTCTCATCAAATAATATTTAATTATATATCATTATTATTATTTTAAAAGAATTCCTATGTATGGAATTTATTTATTTATTTATTTTAATTCATTTTATTTTTATTTTTTCTAAGTATAGAATACCACTACATGCAAATTTTTAAAAGATTTTTTTTAATTAATTTTTTTTTTAATTTTAAAAAATAGAATTTCTAAAAAGTAGAATTTTTAAAAACAGAATATCACTACATGCAAATTCCAAAAAATAATTTTCATTAAATAACATGCAATTGAATATATCTTCCTTAAGTAACATGCAACTAAATATATCTTCCTTAAATAACATGCAACTAAATATATCTTTCCTAAATAACATGCAACTTAATATTGAATAGGATGAAATAGTATCCACCCTAAATTGTATGGGGGAAATATGAGATCTAATTCTAAATCCAAATTCCCAAAGGAGACATCCAAATTGATCAACTGAAAGGTTAATGCACAATTGAATCAATCTATGGAGAATATGAAAGAGGAAGAAAACCTTATATTTCCCTATGGATAATATGTGCTTGAAATTTGAAATAATTGAAAAACAAATACTAACCTTAAAATAGGGTAGATCTAGAAAATGTTGATTTCTGATGTCTTTGTGTAGTTTCAGGCAATTCTGCAACCTATTTTGGACTGGAAATGCCAAGACGAAGAAAACCTGAAAAAATTTTATCTTTCTGACAGCAGGTAGTCTTTGACCCTGATAAAAGGTCAAAGGCTACATTAATATTTTGAAGGTCAACTATGACTTTGTTCGTAGATCTCGAAAGTTCACCGAAAAGGGTATCTAAATCCAAGCTCAGATCCATAATTTTGCACCTGTACCTACAAGAAAAAGAGGGTTTTTTGTTGTTTATTTGAGGTGTTTGCCTTGGTCAAACTCGGGTTTGGAATCAACCTTAATATTGAAATTAAAATTGAGAATGCTAGCAAGTAGTAGAAGTAGATCTAACAATGAAGCTATGCAATTCAATAGATATGCAATTGTATTTCAAATGTAAATGAATATATTGATATAAAAGCTTGAACATGACAATAGCAAATGTAAATCAAAACCATGAAAGTAAATGCAAAACCTCCATGTTTGTATGCTTGGAATCCACCTTGATAAAAGAATGAATGGATCTAGAAGATGAACAAAGGATCTTGAAGGAAGATCACACCATCATGATGACTAGATCTAGGGTTTGAATGACGAATCTTGCATGTTTGAACCAAATCCCTTCAAAGGCTTGAATGCTTGAATCCTTGATCTTCAATGGAGAACTTGAATGGAGAAGAGGGCTTGAATGCTTCCTTGAAAATGCTTGATGAAATGCTTGCTTGATCTTTGCTTGAATGCTCATGAAATTGCTTGAGATGAGATATGTGAAAATGATAAAGGAAGGCCTCATTTTATAGTGATCTAGGGCACAAACCTCTAGAGAAGACCGTCATTGGGGAATTAAATCCCAATTAATCTTAACCCCTATAATTGGACCCATATTAAATTCAATTTAAGGATTTACCATTCTGAAACCCGAAATGGCTGACCCGAAAGCAGGAAAATAAATATTTATGAAACCCAACACCCGGAAATCATGGGAATCTAAAATTTAAAATCTGGGTCAAGGACGAGGTAGACCCCGCCCTAGGTCAGGGTCGAGGTCATCCCTGACCTAGGTTAGGGTTGGGGTTGACTTTGACCCTCAAGGTCGACTTTGACCTTGAGGTAAAAAACCTCAAGACCTCAGTCCATAATGCCAGGAAATGCAAAAATAAAGTGAAATCATGTGGAGAGAGAAGCAGAATGGAGGGAGAAAGCTAGATTCGAGCAAAGACCTGATCAAGGTGCTTGACATGACCCTAGACCACTCACTCGGAGGACTAAACACTCTTAACATGGAAGTGCTTCCATTTTAAGATGATACAAATATATATTTTTTAAATAACATGCAACTGAATGTATCTTTTTTAAATAACATGCAAGTGAATATATCTTCCTTAAATAACATGCAAGTGAATAATTTTTTTTTAATAACATGCAACATAATATATCTTCCTTAAATAACATTCAAATGAATATATCTTTTCTAAATAACATGCAACTAAATATATTATCCTTAAATAGCATGCACCTGAATATATCTTTTCTAAATAACATGCAACTAAATATATATTTCCTAAATAACATGCAACTGAATATATCTTCCTTAAGTAACATCCAAGTGAATATATATTTTTTAAATAATATGCAACTAAATATATATTTCTTAAATAACATGCAAGTGAATATATTTTTCCTATTTTCTTTTAATTCTATAAAAAGATTATGCTCATATGCATATCAGTATATGTATGCTCATATATATGTGTTTGTGTGTGTGTATTTCATTTAATCTTCTCTAAAAAGATATATTCCCAACTAAAGGTCTAGAATTTAACATCTATTAACATAAGCAAGAATTTATCCTCACACAATAAAACCCAAAAAGTCTTTCAAATCCAAAACCTCAAATAATGGAAACCATAAAACAATCAATCCAAAACCTCAAATAATAGAAACCATAAAACAATCAATCCAAAAACCTTCAATAATGTGCCAAACATGATGTAAATAATATTTTTGAAAGAAAAATACAAAGAGATTTCAAAACCCTACCTTAATCCACTGATGCTATGAAACAACGAAGACCAATCTCAACCCAAAAAATTCAAGCTTTCAAAAATTCCTTCAATTCCAAATCCAAAGCCAAAACTTGTAATTCCTAAAACTCGTGTCCCTAATAATGACCAAAAGAAATTCTAATATAGAAAACCCAACAATCAGAATTGAAACATGCAACTTCTAATCAGAAATAGAACCCAACTATTAAAAATAATAAAATAGTTAACTCTAAATTCCATAAATAAGAACTCAACTCCAACATTGTTTTTATCAACTTTAATTTATTAAAAAAATTATTTATTTATTTTTCCCCAACTTAAGTCACTTTAACTCAATTTGATTTTAAAAGGCTAAGTTCTAATTTTATAGTAAAGTGTTTTTTAATTAGTTACACTATTTAATTTTAATTAATTTAAAATATGTAACTCAATCAATAACCACTTAACTCAAATTGCACATTTAAATTCAATTTTTATTTAATAATTATTAAATTTCTCAATTAATTAATTTTAACTTTGTAATTATTATTTTTTTTGGTCGATAATAAGAGAAAATTTATTAATAGTAAAGGAATTACATGTATAAAGGAAGCTATACATCTTAGCTTCAAGAACTAACCCATTACATTGCATATCAAAACCTGTCAGGGCCACCCCCCAAACCTAACATCAAGGTAACATATTACATATATATAAGCATGTAAAGAACAATTAAAAGGTCAAAATTTAACCACCATCAACCTCCCAGGTACCTCTGTCAGCCACCCCGAACACACCAAAAAAACCTTACGACCACAATCATGCACCCCTACTGAAATTGGCCTTTGCAACAAAATTGGTCACCCGCACTGAGGTAAGCACCCGCCCATATCTTCTTTCGTAGATTTCAAACCAAATTAATAAATCAAAATTCTATAAGCCACCCGTTCAAATTTGTGGCAGATTATATAAACAGTGAGAATTCATTGACAAAAGACCCAAAAAACCATCCTATCCATAGGTCTAAAACATGAATCATTAAGAATTACCTTCCCCCGCCCTTTGCCAATTTTGAGTGAACCTTCTACCTTTGGGGAAAGTAGTCGGCACCTTTTCCCCCATCATGTTCAGCTGGTAATGCTCGATGCCCTGCTTCAAATTTTCCCATCCTTCCCACCTAGCTCTCAGATAGCTATCTTTATCCACCTGCTTTGGCCATCTCAAGAAAGGAATTATGCCTACCTCAATCCCTTCCTCCTCATCTTCAAAACATTCACTATAGTTAAAGGCCCAACCAGGATGCGCCCACTCCAGTAGAGAATCCATGCCAACAATTAAATCCTTTGCAAAGAGGGCCTTCATTACCCATGCCACTCTGCCTTCATGTTCCCCCAATTCCAAACCCCAGGCCATTATCATGGTCACTATATCTACTTGCAGCTTCCATTTATGATCAGCTTCATGAAAAAGCGACCCCAATGTCTTTTGAAAAGCTTGAATTACTTCCTTAGAAGGGCATTTTATCAATAACTTCACCTGGTGATCCTCCATCGGTCCATAAATTCCCTTCTGCTGTCATTTTGTCTTGAACATGAAGGTAGGCTCCATAGCTAAACTGAACTACACCCTACAGTTGTTGAAAACCAGCACCCAAAACCAGTAAAAACTTAGCTTCATTTTCTATTGTCGGTTAAACAACCCTTTAAAGAACTAGAAACCACCCATAGCCTTAAATACATTCAAATTATTATTCCATCAAAACACTTCCTCAAGTCTGACAAACATCACCTCAGCTTTGAAAAGCACTCACCGCCCTTTTTCACAATAACTACCTTCATTGTGCTTGAAAAGGGAATTATTAAAATGAACGCAAGATCCATTAAGAAATCTGCCACATATCTAATGTCATAAACCCCTGACAAAATACTCAACCATATGTCATCCACAAGACCAACACATTAATTAACCAAATTTGGTAAACTAAAATCCTCTAGCCATAAATCCCCCTCCTCCGCCAAATCTAGAGCCTTTTTGGAAAGTTTGTCGGCTTCACCATTCCCTTCCCGCTTAATATGTGTGACTTTAAAATTTTCAAAGGTGGATAATAATTCTCTAATCATGTTAATATCATTCTCCAAATGTCAAGCCTTTATAGACATATTTGAGATTGCTTGCACAACAAAGAGTCACCTTCCAAATGTAGATTTTGAACACCTTTATGTTTTGCTAACCTTGCAGCTAATAATGTTGCCTTGCACTCAGCCATATTATTAGTGTCATCTTCACGTCTTTTTTCTACCACCATGGTATTTTCACCCCTATCATTGCTAAAAATCACACCCATCCCACTCTGGCCTAGATTATGCCTCACAACACCATCAAAATTCACCTTTGTCCATCCTACCTCCATGGGGAGCCATCTGACTTGATCCTTTCCTACCTTTCTTTTCCTTGTCACTAGAGCACCTGCAGGAGAACTGAATTTAATACCTAACCACTTAGATTGAATAGCCATGTCTTCCTTTGTATAGGGGATTTTCAAAAATTTCCTCCTAGTTGCAGAAGTTTTCACAACCTCCTCAATTTCATGTTGTAGACAATTTATGAATCTATAGACTTTTTCCTTCTCCCCTCTAAAAATTCTCCTATTCCTTTCTTTCCATAACTCCCAAACAAAAATGGAGGGGGAAATAGTCCATATACCTGATAGGGTGGATTTCCTAATCATCCTAGGCCATCCATCAAAGACCTCTTTCACTGTATGAGTTGTCGACCCATGCCAATCCAATCTGTTTTGCACAAAACTCCAACACTGCTCTGCATACTCACATTGGATGATTTATTGTTTCCTCCTTGCACTCACATAAAGCACATTGAGTAGGGCCCTTTAGACCTAACCTCTTTCTTCTTTCAGCAGTAAAGATCCTTCCTTTACATGCTAACCATGTAAAAACACTTGCTTTTGGAAGTATTTGTTTTTTCCAACAAAGGTCCTATGAAAGAAACTAAGGAGGCTCCAAAAAATCAAGCATCTTATAACCCAACTTCACTGAGTATTCTCCTGATAGTGATCCACACCATCTAATCCTCTCATTTTTTTCAATTAAAGACACCTTCCTACTTTTGAGAATATCCTTCATATGTTCTTTTTGTTGTAAAGATAGCTTCTCATTATCAATTTGTTTCCACTTCCATATGAGACCTTCAACACTTTTAGTTTGTTCCATGTAGTCTCTAACTCTATTTCCCCAATTTGTCACAAAATAGTCTTTCAGCTAAGCAACATCTTGGTCTTCAATTAGATTTGAATGACCTTCCCATAAATCCTCTTAAAAAAGAGCCGAGCACCCATTTTTTATTTGCCAAGTGATATGTTCATTAATTACTGGATGATAGGATAACAAAAAGTTCCATATAGCAGACCCCCGAGGTGGATCTCTGATGGTAAAGATTCTAGTGCTATCATGAGAGTCTAGATACTTTGCTTGGAGTATTCTTTCCTAGTAGCAGTTAGAGTTTCTATACAAAATCCATACCATTTTAGCCCCTAAGGCTCTATTCATAATTTTTCAATTCCTAATCCCTACTCCACCATGAGATTTTGGTCTACACACCTTCTCCCATGCTACTAGTGGTATTTTTTCCTCCTCCTTTGTACCACACCGAAAAAATTTCCACATTTTTACCTCCAATACCTTTAGAACTTTCTTGGGAATATCCAAACACATCATGGAGTACACCGATATTGCAGAGATCACTGTTTGTAGCATAAGAATCCTTCCAGCTGAGGATAACCATCTCCCCTTCCAGCCCTCCATTCTCTTTAAGCATTTCTTGACTAAATCTTTCCATAGCTCAGATTTGTTGCCACCTTTAAAGAGAGGGATGCCCATATATCTACTGGGTAAAAGGCATGTTTTCATGCCTAAAATTCTACTAATCTTGGCTTGTATATGGAGAGGGGTATTGAAGAAATATATTTCATAATTTTTCCAATTGATCAATTGTCCCAAGACCTTTCCATAAAGTTCTAAAGTGTCTTTCATCACTTTGGATTCCTATTTAGAAGCATCCCCTCCTATAAAAGTGTCATCAACAAACTGCATATGAGAGAGGGCTTCCACTCCTTCTATTATTTGGATTCCCTTCCAGAAACCTTCCTCCCTCTTTTGAGTAATAAATCTTCCTAGAACCTCTACCATAATAATGAAAAGTTAAGGGGAGAGAGGATCCCCATGTCTGATCCCTTTGTCCTATTCAAAAAAACCTTGTGGGCTCCCATTTACCAAAACTGAAAAATACAAGAGTCATAATACAACTTTGAACCCATCTAATCCATCCCCCATCAAAACCAAATCTAGTTAGAACATTCAGTAAGAAGTTCCTATCAACTTCATCATATGCTTTTTTAATGTCTAGCTTAACCATCATTTCTTGGCTCTTGGCAGCTCTGATGGAGTGAATTGCTTCATGTGCAATCACCACTCCCTCATAAATTGAGCGGCCAGGGGTGAAACCACTTTGATCTGCAGATATAACCATGTTTAGAACTTTTTTAATCCTATTAGAAATTACCTTGGAAATAACTTTATAGGCTATGTTGCAAAGGGTAATTGGCCAAAAATCCTCAAAGTTTGATTGTGTTTCCCGCTTTGGGATGAGAGCAATAAAAGTTGTGTTAAGATCCTTTAGCACAAAACCACCTTCACGGGATTCATCTACCACTTCCCAAAGTTCCTTTCCAAAAATATGCCACAATTTCTGAAAAAATGATGCAAGGAAACCATCAGGTCCTAGGGCCTTGTCCCCCCCTAGCCCAAAAAGGGCAATTTTAACTTCATCCATGGACATAGGTTTAACTAGATCTCTATTTTTCTCAGCAATGACAAAACTTGGGATAACATCCAAAACATCCTCTATTGATTGCCTATCATCGTTTATAGTTTCTTTCTTTTTTGAAAAAAAGGCTATCGCTTCTGCATTGATCACATCCATGTCTCTGAGTTCTACCCCCTATTCATTTTGGATGCTAAAACTTTTGTTGTTTGCTTTGTGCTACTTTAGGGAGTTATGAAAAAAAATTGTGTTTTGGTCACCATTCTTTAGCCATGTCTCCCTTGACTTCTACCTCCAAAAAATCTCCTCCTTCTTCAACCAGCCTTCTAGCTGACTTTGTAATAACTTTTCATCCCTAAAGTCTGCCTCCTCCATTCATTTCTTAATGACCCTCAGGCTAAGGGCAGTAAGCTTTTCCTCCACTTTATGTTTCTCCACAAAAATGTTTTTACAGTGCGTTATATTCCAAATCTTTAATTGCTCTTTAATTGACTGAAGTTTTTTTTTTAAAATGAAAGCTTTATTACATGATCTTTTGGGAGCTTGGGACCACCAATCCTGAATCAAGTCATTAAAGTCTCTAGCAGTGAACCACATTGCCTCGAATTTGAAAGGGCATCTATCCGAGGAGTCTTCATGTTGTATCCTTGGAATAATTGGGAAGTGATTAGAGCCTTGGAAGGGAAGAATCTCTGCATCACAGGTCCACTCTATCTCTGTCTAGTTTCCTCCTAAGAAGTAATGATCAAGTTTTTCAGTAATGTTTAGGAAACCTGCCCTTTTGTTTGTCCATGTGAATTCACCTTTTTTAAAGGGGATCTCCAATAGACCACAACTAGTAACAAAGGCACTAAAGTCTCTTTGACTTTCACTGCTCCACCCTTTTCCACCTTTTTATCCTCTAGGGTGAGTATTGCATTAAAATCCCCACCAAGAGCTACCACTTCATCACCCAAGTTCTCAAGAATACCCATAAGGGTGCTCCACAATGCCCATTTTTGTGTCCTACTATTGGGACCACAAATGTTAAAAAAGGAGATATTACAATGGAGTTGTTTCACATACACCCTTAGCCATTGCCAATATTGATTGGTTTGATGAACTGTAACCTCCAAGGTCCCTTGATTCCAAAGAGCCCCCAAACCACCTGAAGCACCTTGGGCTTCTACCATTTCACATTTCCATCTCCCAAACTTGTTCCTAAAAAAATCACCATCCTCTAATTTAATTTTAGTTTCCTACAATAACACCAAGTCTGGTTTCATTTGATCAAGATACCTCTTGTCAAGGGCATTGCAGCCCTTCACATTCCATGATATGGTTTTCATGGCTCCCGAGAAAAGGCCATGCCTTTTCCTGATCTTAAAAGTTTGGTTTGGTTGGCAGCACTTCCTGCAATTTCCAACCTTTTCCTAATTGATTTGGCACCCCTTTTCTTTTTCTCCCCAATCCTAGGTTTCTTGAGAGAGGATGTAGTTTTCTTGATCATTCTATTCTCAAAGGAACCCATAGTTTCAAACAGTCCTAGGTCATTTAAATCATATTTTGTAGTGAGACCATCAAACTCTAAATCCCACTCCTCAGAGTTTTCATCACTTTCCTTTTCCTCTTCAAAGGAATTGCTCAAATTCCTTATTGGGGAGATTTCAATGTCTTTGAAATCATCCAACACATTCTCCTATTCAAAGACACCTCCATTTTCCTCTAAAACACCCATTGAAATACTAGCATTTTTTTATACAGATTTATCACTAGGTTGTCCCTCCTTATGTTCCTTCACGGTAGAGAAGTTGTTGTCAAAGGTGTCTTGAATGACAAGAGGGTCCGTCTTTTCACTAGCTATAGAAATAGGGTGCTTAGTGAGATTCACCTCAACTTGGCTTGTAGTTTTGAAGACTCTCAGAGAAGGGGAACTTTGTTCTTCCTCAACAACTTCTGAGTGTTGGGAGAAAAGTGTTTCTTCCATAATTTGGGTGGAAGGGCTGATGGTAGCCTCCCAATCAAATTTTTTCTCCTCTGAAAGGGAGACTTCAATAGCCTTCCTGAACTCCCTCCTCCATAATGGAGAAACATTTAGAACCCTTGTAACAAATTATTTTGCTAAAGCAAGCTTCTTTAGATCTTGTTCTAGAGTCCTCCTCTCTAGTTCATCTAAGAGCTTGTCCTACATATGACCTTTACCTTTCCCTAAGACCATCTCACCCCCATCCTGCGAAGCATGATCCCAATCACTGTCCTGCCATATGGTGATCTTCTGTTTCCATACCCCATTGTTCATTCCCAAGGTGACTGTATCTGGGATAGGGTTATTTTCCTGCAAGCTTATCAAATTTTGGGGATGGATAGAAGCATCCTTTTCATTTATCACTTCCTCTACCTTTTGGAACATTCCTATAATGCTTCCAATCTGTCTCAGCGTTTCCTCCCCCCAATATTCCACTGGAAGGTTGTGTAAACTAAGCCAAACTGGATACTCCTTTAAACTTTACTTTTGTGGGTCAAAGTTTTCTTTCCAATCTTTCAAATAAATTCCCCACCCTTCAATGAGGTAAGGGTCGTTATTGAGAATCCAGACCTTTTCCTCCTTTTTTGAACAAACTCCCATATAGAAGCCATTAGCTAGGGTTTTTAGTTTACACCCATCTCCCCATACATCTTTACACCATATCCTAACAGTGTTGACAAAGGGCCATGGCCCTAGCCATTTGAAGAAAAAATCTTTCTCCTTAAAAGTAATAGTAGCTTCTTGCCAATGAGAATCTAAAACCCTAATAGTGGAGAAAATATCATACCTTATGTTGTCAGGGGAGGTTTTCTATTGTCCCTCTGTGTCCTTCGCATCCTTAGACTCATTGGTTTGTTTTGGTCTGTAAAACTTATTTGCAATCTTCTTGAAATCAAAATTCTTACCATAATACATATAATCAAGTTTTTGTTTCTATCGATTGTCCTTCTTCTCCCATCTCCTGCCATTCCAGCCTGAATTTTGTGTCCACCTTTCCTTAGGGTAATCTGACCGGGGTCTATAGTTCATCATATTTGTTTGAAACTTTGGTTAGAAGCGTCTATTGAAAGGTCAAGTATCTCCATATTCTAACTGACAGGAAAAACCTACATGCTTCCTAAAACACCATCTACCATTGTAGCATTGTGTTTCCGCTCGAAAATTTGCAGGTGACCGTTGCTTCCGAAAATCTTCTCGCCCATCGCGCTCTATCTTATTAATTAAATTATTTATTAAATACAGATAATTAATTAATTCCCATTGATTAATTAATCTTATATTTACAATTTTAATGTATAATTATTTAATCTCATTAATTAATCTTAATTAATTCTTCAAACTATTTTAACACCAAGACCACATCAAACCACATAAAATGCAACAAGACGGAAAGTAACTAAATTAAAGTATAAAATCAAACTCAAAGGAAGGGTTCACGAATGACATCACCTTAACAAATTCAGAGGATAGTAAATAAGATACTTGTCTACTATTTCAAGACAATAAATAGCTTAGGTTGGGATTTGGATTTGTATGTTATCTCCCCTTTCTCACCATTGAGATATTGCGATAGGGCACACTCATCTTGGAAATTCAGGGAAGTCGATGCCTGGTACTTGAAATCCTACATAAAAGATGAGCATGTACATACATGTATAAATATATAACAAATAATGGTGGAGATTGACTGATCATGTGTATCTCGCAAGCAAGTAACTACAAAGTTATCTCTCAACCATATCAAGCACATCAAATATAAATATAAAACATACATGTATAAATATATAATAAATAATGGTGGAGATCGACTGATCATGTGGATCTCACAAGCAAGTAACTACAAAGTTATCTCTCAACCATATCAGGCACATCAAATATAAATATAAAACATACATGCCAACCATACACATGCAAGTATGGGGTCAATAAAACCATAAACATAAATATATATAACATCAAATCTATCTGAGGATTTAACACACACATGAAAAGTGGTCTAAAAGAGTCTGGCAAATTAAATTGAAAAGAAAACTATGGGAGGGGTATTACAGGGGTTTCCTCTTCTTTGTTTATTGTCTTTGTTTCTTCCACATTGGAGCAACATTGGTTTGATCATCAATACAGGGGTTCTATCATTCTGGGGGGGCTTTGGAGTTTCAATCCTCTCTCATGGGGGGGTTGTTTGTACTTATGATTTTGAGAGAGTCCCTTGAGACGTTGCATTTATATCTTCTCTTTCCATCTCTTTTTGGAGAAGAGTTTTTTCCACGTGGTTTTCTCTTTTTCTCCACTTTACAAAGATTTGGTTGTGATTGGGTACCTAACGTGGCTTTGTTGTCGAGACCCAAGTTTGATTTATAGCACTGTAGTTACATTTTTCTTTCATGCACTTTTTTTGTAGCTACTCCCTAAGTTCAACTTAAGGGGGGTGTTAGAGTAAAATGTATTTCACTTAATTATTTTAATTAAGTCACATTTTATTTCTATCTTAAGATTAACTTAGTTATGCATTTTAGGCATTTAATAATTATTATAATTATTAAATGCACCCCTTTCAGGTTTCTTTGATCTCTTTTTATAAGGATTGATCTCATTGTATTTTATTCATTCCCTCTTTGAATAATATAATCTCTCATATTTTCAGATCCATTCAACTTTTTTTCTCCATTCTTCTCTTGTGACAAGTTTCTTGTATGCATGTGTTCTTTAGGTTCTATGAACTTGGTTTTCACAACTTCTATAATACCATCTATTTTTTCATTCCTCAATACATGGAGATCCCTCACCTGGAGACTTACAATGGTAAAGGTGATCCTTTGACCCATGTCAAAACCTTTTAAATTGTGTGAAGTGATTTTTCTCATGATCATAGATTTATGGCTAAATTGTTTACTATAATCTTTTAAGAAAAATATTTACCATGGTATTGTTTTTTGCCTCCTTATTTCATTGATTCATTTCAAGAGCTTTCTTATGCTTTCATTCAATAATTTAAAAAAAATATTGGTCCTAAGATTTCTTTGATTGATTTGATACATTATAAACAAGGTGTTAGAGAAAAAGTGATTGACTTCATTGGTAGATTTAATCATTTTCATGATCAAATTTATTATCATGTGCTTGATATTGATGTGCAACAAATTTCCATTTACAATTTATAAAAATGATATTAGAGATAAGATTCTATTTTCTGAATTTTCTTCTTTTACTCAATTATGTGTAGTGCTTCATAATTATCAACTTCAAATGATTCAGTTTGAGAGCACCACTCCAATGACTTTGGTTGATAAGATTGATGTCACATCTCTCAATAAGTTTCAAAAACCTAATATTTTCATTAAAATCAATAATTTATCCAATAATGTTGATGAACAAGTAGCAACAACATCCAAAGGTCTAGCTCCTTTGTCATCTATTTTTAGACCTGCTCATAATTTTACTCAACTTTTTGAATCTTTGCATAATGTGATGTTGAAGTTGATTAATGTTGAAGTGTTAAATTTTCCTCTCATTAAACCAATTGATACAACCAAACCCTTGTTAGAAATATGAAATACTGAGAGGGGGGGTGAATCAATATTTCACAAACTTTTACTTTTACCCACTTGTGGATATATGTAATTAACTTGTAACTTGCACATGAAACTAAACTGAATAACATACACAACCATAAAATAAAGGAACTCATTACACCATGTTTGTTCTCGAGGAAACCCTGGCCAAGGGAAAACTTTGGTGGGGATGATACCCACAAATGATCCATTAATCAAAAGTATATGGTTAAAGATATTGACCTTGTTAGGAATCTATTACATTTGTATAGTGTCTCGGTCCTTTTTAGAGGACTATAGGCCTTGTTAGAAGCCTCAACCCTAATAGGAGTTGGTATTACAAAATATGAATGTATGCAAGATGATCCCACTACCCAAACATGCAATATACAATAATAATCTTTAGTACAAAAGATAGAATATGAAAACCTTTTACTGCTGCTAAATATCTTCAGTATTCTGATCTAGCTAGTAGGATCTTCACAAAACTTGCTATCAGTTCACACTGATCTAATCATATATCAGATTTCGCATAATACAAAATCTTTTTACAACTTTGCATTACTCTCTTTTTTTAAAACTTTGCATTACATAATATTACATTCTTTTATACCAGCTATCTCAAATATAGCTTACCAATTGGCTTCCATGTTATCAAATCATAACATCTAGGATGTCATCCCTAATTATTTAATTCATTATTTTGATAAATAAAATAATCCCTTTACTCAAAATAATCATTTACTAATCATTGCCCTATTCTGGTTGGCTCAACACTATTTTTTAAAAACATTAATATCTTTGTCCGTACATGTCATACAATTGTGCGCTCTTAGATGTGGCATCAAAATACCTTATATAATTTGTGCTCAAGTTGGCATGCACTGAAAATACTTATGTGAACTTCGTTGATCAAAATATTTTTTGTATAGATAGATAAACAATGTTATACTTAGACAATTTTCTTAAGTTCTCATCCAAAACTTCCTCCTTGGATCATGTTGTCTTAATACTGAATATATGTTTTCATAATGACAACATCATGATATCCTACTCATCCAAATTTCCAACAATCTCCCCCTTTGTCATTGGTGGCAACATATGGGAAAATTGGCTAAGTCCCAAAAACTTACAACAAAATTTCAAAAACAAACTTGCAACATTGTGTTACATGGCCATTACCGATGGACTACAACTGATTTAGAACCTAATTGAAGATCTATGATTAGATATCACCGAGTTATTGATTAGATATGTAATATGATTAAATTAGTAATATGTTGTCATGGATGTCAACTAGTTTGACAATACTTATCTTGTAAGTTACAATACCTAAACATCGTAGAAAAGGAGTAAAAGAGAGGAAGAACATAAATATCTACATGAGTAAGATGTATATGACAGATGAGGATAAGGAATACATTGGGTAACTTTTTTATGAGTCTATGACCCTATGTTATTGACTTGATTATGTTTCATTCATCTATGATGAGGAAAAGAGCTGAAATACACAAGGCAGTGTGGTCAGTTGATGAAGCATCACAGTATACACCGAGCAGTGTAGTGTATACCAAGCATAGTATAAACCGAGCTTTTTTTCACCGACACATTTCTTTGTTAACCAAGTAGGAGAAAGGAACTAAATGATTACTTTAGCCGACAAGGATTGATGAGCTGGAAAGTACCTCAAAATCAAAGATGGAGATAATGTTTCTTGTGAAGATCAATGACTAGCATAATTTAAGGAAGATCTAAAGGATGGAATTAAAATGTGTTACTAACACATCAACTGAGAAAGGTTTAAGTGGAAAAATGGACGAAGGAGAATAAGTGGCAAAATATTATGGAAGAGAAGAAAATGGTTTACTTGTCTATTTAAGAGACTAGGGTTTTGTTATGAAACTTATGCCAGAAGAAGGAGATTGCAAAATTATCACATGAACAAGTTTCATGTATGCCTGATCAAACTGGTTAAGGAGAACCAAACTATAGAGATAATTGAGCATCAGAAAGCTATTACCGAGCGATAGTAAGTCATTGATTATTGTTGATATAGAATTGATATATTGATCAAAGGATTTGAACGAGCTTAACATGGATCTGATAATCTACAATTGAAGTTGTATTGTAATCAAATCACCCATTGTTACATTTTAACCATTGTAAACAGATAAATCTCTTAATCGAGTGGACTTGAAAGTCTTGTAATGTCATTCATAGAATGTACATTTGTTATCATGTCAACCCCATAGTGAGTGTCGATTGGACGATAACGGTTGGTCTAAAATCCTCTAACAAGGTCACACCTCACAGTGTGTTTGTAACCTTCAATAGGGTTGGGTCTTCACCAACCTCACTTCAGAAGAGTGAACAATTTTTGGGTTGTCGGTCCCAGGTGGTTTTTCCCTTCACATGGTTTCCATTTTAAATCTTTTGTGTTATGTGTTCATTGTGGTGATTATTTGTTATCATAATTTACATATTGCATGTTGGATTTGATCGGTAATCATTATATGTTATTGAATGGTAATCGGTAAAAGCACAGACAGTATAGTATTTTATGTTACCGAGCTGCAGAAGTTTGAGTAAATTGTTTTGGATTATACATTTTGATTTGGGACTGTGGATAACTGATTCACCCCCTCTCAATTATTCTAACAATTGGTATCAGAGCTTTGGTTGCTTGGAACAAATTTTTAAGGACTTCAGCACAAAGGTCTCAAAATGTTTAAGAGGGAATTGCCAAAGCTAAACAAATATAACTTCACAATATGGCAAAGTCGAATGAAGCTACATATATTCAGAATTAGGAATTCTGCCCTAGATCTGATGGAGAATGGATACCTTGCACCACCCACTGGTCCCTTGACCCTTAATCAACTAAGAGACAGGCATGAACATAATGTTACTATGATGGAGATTGTTGTTTCATGTTCAGATGTTGAATTTGAAGACATCAAGGACTGTACTACTTCTAAGAAGATGTGGGATAAACTTGCTCAAGTTTATAGTGGTGATGTGAATGTCAAGAGAGAAAGAGCTGAAAGATTAAGAGGAAGATTTGATGACATGAAGATGAAAGAAGATGAAAACATTGTGCAGTACACAAATAGAATAAATTAGGTAGTTCACGCTATTAGAGCATCAGATGGAGTTATTGATGAAGACAATGTGGTAAGAAAAATTCTAAGGACCATATTGCCTATCTATGCCATCAAAATATCTACAATTCATGAAAATAGGTCAGCACCTAACAGCACACTCACTCTTGATAATCTGATTGGAAAGCTTACAACATTTGAACTGAACAATTATGATAATAGTGTTGTACTGAATGTTGAATCTGCTTTTATGTCTTCTCTGAATATTGGTAAGTCTAGTAGCAGAAATAAGAATGATGATAGTGATAGCAATACTGATGATGAGCTTGATTAACTTGAAGCTCTTATGGCCAGGAGGTTTCCTAAAGGAAAAGGAAGATATAGAGGTAAATTACCTTTAGCATGCTTTAACTATAAAGAAGTTGGCCACATTGCTGCTAGATGTCTACACAAGAAAGATGATGACCGAAACAAAGACCGATCTAAAGGAAGCTATGGGAGAAGAAACAATAGGGGTTACTGACACTACAACAGAGATAACCAAGATGATAACAATAAAGGCGAGAAGGTATGCTACATTGCTGAGGAAGAAGATATCACTGATACCGACACTAATGATAATTTGGAGGTAGTATTTATGGAAATGAAGGATGATTCGGAAGAATATGAAAGGTATGTAGAGACAACACTTATCTCTAAAGTTAATAAAAATGATACATGGATCATAGATAGTGGCTATACACATCACATGACTGGTGATGAAGAAAAATTTGATTATCTTGTAGAATACAATGGAGGATCTGTAAGAATGGGTAATGATGCACCCTGTATGGTAAGAGGTAAAGGATCCCTGATGATAAATGATAGATTAAAATGTGAAAATACTTATTGGGTAAAAGGATTAAACTATAATTTGCTAAGTGTGGCACAGTTGAACAATTTAGGCCACCGAGTTGCTTTTGAGAGCAAGAAAGTGAAAATATTTGATGATGGAGGAAGACTTGTGGAACTGGTACACAATCCAGAGATAATATGTTTTATCTTGATAATGATTAGTCTTCTTGTTTAATGATGAAAGATGAAGATGCATGGTTGTGGCATAAGAGGTTATGTCATGTAAATTTTGATAACATGATTAAGATTAGCAAAAAGAAAAAAGTTAGAGGTCTGCCTAACTTATCAAAGCCTGATCATGTTATGTGTCATGAATGTTAGAAAGGTAAAATGACAAAATCTAGTTTCAAAAGCAAAGATTATTCAACAAAGAAGATACTTGAGTTAGTGCATACCGACCTATGTGGTCCTATGAGAACTCAAAGTTATTATGGAGACAGATACTTTATTCTTTTTGTTGATGATTATACTAGGTTGATGACTTTCAAGTTCTTGAAAGAAAAATCTAAGGCATTCAAGATGTTCAAGTGGTATAAAGCAAAAGTAGAAAAAGAGACTGGTAAAGAATTGAAATGCTTAAGATCTAATAGAGGAGGTGAATTTATCTCTAATGAATTTACTATTTTTTGTAATGAGCATGGTATTAAAAGATAGGTCTATGCACCGAGGACACCTCAATAGAATGGCATTGCTGAAAGGAGGAATAGGTCAATTATTGACTGTGTAAGGACATTAATGATAGAAAAGAATGTTGCTCAGACATATTGGAGAGAAGCTGTCAGCACAGCTATTTATGTTCTAAACCGAGTACAACTGAAGAAGGACACTAACAAAACACCCTATGAGTTATGGTTTGGACACAAACTCACTGTAATTTATTTCAGGATTTTTGAAAGCAAATGTTTTATTCTGAAAGATGAAAGAAATGGAAAGTTTGACTCAAAAGGTGATGAAGGGATATTTCTAGGATATTCCAATAAAAGTAAAGCATACAAGTGTTTGAACAGAGTAACTAATAAAATGATTGAAAGTACTAATGTTCGAGTTGATGAGTTTGATGATAAGAATACAGAGGAAAGCAGAAAGGAACCAAAAGACTACGGTAGATTCACTTACATTGACCAACCTGAGTATCTACCGAAGCCGCAAACTGTGACAAGCGGTCTGCAGGAAAATAATACCGAGGAACAGGAAAGAGAAACCGACGAGTAGGAAGGACCTACCGAGCAAGAAAATGAACCTGCACAGGATAAAAAAGAAAGAAGAGATCAGATACTAGAAATATTTGTCAAAAGACATCATCCTGAGACACAAATCATTGGAGATAGACAAGCTGGCATGCAAACAAGGAGTAAAACAAGACAAGGTACATGTCTAGTTTGTGAATATGAACCAAAGAATGTAAAAGTTGCATTAGAAAATGATGAATGGGTTAATGCAATGAAAGAGGAAATAGAACAAATAAAGAAGAACAAAAGCTGGAGTTTAGTACCCAGACCTAAGGACAAGAATGTTATCAATACTAAGTGGATATTCAGAAACAAGCAAAATGAGAATGGAGAGGTAACAACAAACAAAGCTAGATTAGTATGCAAGGGATATGCATAGGAGGAAGGAATAGATTATGGTGAAAGCTTTGCACTTGTTGCTAGATTAGAAGGAGTCAGAATGTTACTTGCATATGCTGCACACAAAAAGTTCAAAGTTTACCAAATGGATGTGAAGTCAACATTTCTGAATGGAATACTTGAAGAAGAAGTCTACATAGAATGACCTGAAGGATTTGTGGATCCAGAAAACAAAGATATGGTATGTAGATTACATAAATCTTTATATGGTTTGAAGCAAGCACCAAGAGCCTAGTATGAGAGGCTGCATACTTATTTGTTAAGTATTGGATTTGTTAGAACTAGTGAGAATAGCAATTTGTATATGAAATGAGATACTGATGATACTATTCTTATTGCTGAAATATTTGTGGATGACATAATATTTGGAGGACAAGATCAAATCCATAAGTCATTTGCTGATGAAATGAGAAGTGCATTTGAAATGTCTATGTTTGGAGAGATTAAGTTCTTTCTAGGCTTACAAGTGATTCAACAGAATGATGGTATATTCATCACACAATCTAAATATATAAAGGAAGTATTAAAGACATTTGGCATGGAAGATGCTAAACCTATGGAAACACCAATGACTACTAGATGTAAACTGACTAAGGAAGATGAAACTACAGAGGTGAACCAGACACTGTACCAATCTATGATTGGTAAATTAATGTATGTAGTCCATAGTAGACCAAACATAGCACATGTTGTGGGAATTGTTGCAAGCTTTTCTTCAAAACCTAGAGAGTCACACATGGTTGCTACAAAGAGAATCTTAAGATACCTGAAGAAAACATAGGATTATGGATTATGGTATCCTAAGGAAGGCAAATTTGAACTCAAAGTCTATACCAGCGCTGATTGGGATGGAAATGTGGATAACAGAAAAAGTACCACTGGAGGTGCATTTTTCTTTGGTGAAAGACTTGTTACATGGACAAGTAAGAAGCAAGCTTGCATTTCTCAGTCTACAGCCGAAGCAGAGTATGTTGTTGCTACCACAAACTGTTCAAATATTGCATTTATTAAGCAAGTGTTGGAAGGCATGAATGAGGTAATCACTGAGCCAGTGATTATATAGTATGACAACACAAGTGCAATAAATTTTTTAAAGAATCCAATGATGCACTCTAAAACAAAGCATATATCTATTAAGTATCACTACTTAAGAGAAAAAGTACAAGAGAAGCAAGTTAAGCTAGAATTTGTTACATCTAAAGAACAACTTGCAAACATATTTACAAAGCCTCTTCTAAAGGATACATTTGAATACTTGAGGACTAGACTTGGGGTCCGTCCCCTGTCTACCGATCACTAATGTGATCTGGATGTTGCGTCAGCCTAATCTTATCAGAAGATCATTCATGTTGATGCAGCATAGTTCACACTTTGGATCATGTCTAAGGTTGTGAAAAGTTTAAAGAACTGGAACAGAGTGGCATATCAGTATACCGATATACAGAGATACAGAGAATGCACCAGACAACAGAGAGTTACATGGATACTACAGAGTTGTATGTTTATTTGTTTCATTTGCATTGTTGTCAAAGGGAGAGATAAACAATATGAAACCATATGCACCGATGAAAACATTGAAACATCTATCTAAGGGAGAGACAAAATGAAAGAAAGGGAGAGCACTGAAGATCAGATACTGAGAACAGAAGAAGGAATCTGAGAGTTGAAAAGATCATATCTGCAGAATGTCAAAGTTGCATTGGTAATTCGATTGAGTAACATAGTGATTAAACATATTAAGCTAGGGAGAGCTTGTACAACATTTGTTCACAAAGTTGTAGAATACATGTTTGGTATGTGTATGGTATATTTTATATTACTTGAGTTGCCATCAATGCCAAAGGGAGAGATTGGTGGACTACAACTGATTTAGAACCTAATTGAAGATCTGTGATTAGAGATCACCGATTTGCTGATTAGATATGTAATATGATTAAATCAGTAATACGTTGTCATTGATGTCAACTAGTTTAACAACACTTATCTTGTAAGTTACAATACCTAAACATCTATAGAAAAGGAGTAAAAGAGATGAATAACAAAAATATCTACATGAGGAAGATGTATATGATAGATGAGGATAAGGAATACATTGGGTAACTTGTTGATGAGTCTATGACCCTATGTTATTGACTTGATTATGTTTCATTCATCTATGATAAGGAAAATAGCTGAAAGACACAAGGTAGTGTGGTCGGTTGATGAAGCATCACAGTATACATTGAGCAGTGTAGTATATACCGAGCACAGTATAAACTGAGCTTGTGTTCACCAACACATTTCTTTGTTAATCGAGCAGGAGAAAGGAACTAAATGATTAGTTTAGCTGACAAGGATTGATGAGCTGGAAAGTACCTCAAAATCAGAGATGGAGATAATGTTTGTTGTGAAGATCAATGGCTAGCATAATTCAAGGAAGATCTAAAGGATGGAATTAAAATGTGTTACTAACACATTAGCCGAGAAAGGTTTAAGCAGCAAAATGGATGAAGGAGAATAAGCGGCAAAATCTTATGGAGGAGAAGAAAATAGTTTACTTGTCTATTTAAGAGACTAGGGTTTCATTATGAAACTTATTTCAGAAGAAGGAGACTACAGAATTATCGCATGAACAAGTTTCATGTATGCCTGATCAAACTGGTTAAGGAGAACCAACCTGCAAAGATAATCAAGCATCATAAAGCTATTACTGAGCGACAGTAAGTCATTGATTATTGTTGATACATAATTGATATATTGATCAGAGGATTTGAATGAGCTTAACATAGATCTGATAATCTGCAATTGAAGTTTTATTGTAATCAGATCACCTACTGTTACATTTTAACCATTGTAAATAGATAAATCTCTTAATCGAGTGGACTTGAAAGTCTTGTAATGTCATTCATAGAATGTACATTTGTTATCCTATCAACCCCATAGTGAATGTTGGTTGGATGATAACGGTTGGTCTAAAATCCTCTAACAAGGTCACACCTCACAGTGTGTTTGTAACCTTTAACAGGGTTGGGTCTTCATCGACCTCACTTCAGAAGAGTGAACAATTTTTGGGTTGTCGGTCCCAGGTGATTTTTCCCTTCACAAGGTTTCCACGTTAAATCTTTTGTGCTATGTGTTCATTGTGGTGATTATTTGTTATCATACTTTACATATTGCATGTTGGATTTGATTGGTAATCATTATATGTTATTGAATGGTAATCAGTAAAAGCACAGACAGTATAGTATTTTATGTTACCGAGCTGCAAAAGTTTGAGTAAATCATTTTGGATTATACATTTTGATTTGGGACTGTGGATAACTGATTCACCCCCCTCTCAGTTATTCTAACAATTACAAGATTTTCTAAAGTCTGTGGATCATACATGTCTACTTAACTTATTTCACCATAGGGATACTCCCCCTTTGATTATACTATATCCTTCTTTGCATATATCTCTACCTTATACATACAAGCAATTTTCTCACACTATACTACTCCCCCTTTGACAACAATGAAAAACGTGTTAAAATATGTATATATATAGGTGAAATTTTTTTATTACATTTTGTCTTTAGTTTTGTAAAGCTGGAAGGCTTGGAATGCAATCTGTAAAGTTCACCTTCAAATTTTCAATCTCCTTATCCCATGTCTTCTTAACAGAATATGATACACTAAGTAGTGCACATAGCCCATAAGATGCTATCTCAACTACTCTAAGATTTGGATAGGAAAATTTACCATATGATGTCTTTGAGGAAAGACATTCTTCCAGTTGATTTTGAACATTACTGATCTTGAAAGTTAAGTGCTCTCTGAGTAGTGCTAACCTTTTCAACTTTCTTTCCTTTTCATTATCTAATAGTCTTATCTCATCATGTATTTTGCTAACTTTCTTCTCATTATCAATGATCTTCATGCTAGGATTTTGTAGCTCATTCACTATGACTTGTAGTTTTGCTTCTTTATTCTTTAGCTTCTCCAAAATATCTAAGATATGATTGTGTTACAAGGTACACTGACTATACAATACTCTTCCTCTGTCCAAATATTTCCTCAACTCCTTAATGTAAACATCAAGGTTATCTAAATCATTCTTGATATTTTGACAAGTGGATTGAAATAACTATGCATCATGAAGTGTTTGTGCTTTCACTGATGCAATATCAGATAAAGTAGTGAACTCATTGTCAAAAGCTTTGATTACTTCTCTTGCTTTAACTTGCAGATCAACTTCACTAACCTAGGTGGATATAGCATTTTGAAGCTTATTTGTTACCTCAAGTAGTGATCCTTCCAATCTCTTTACTTTCTTGTTCTTTCCAATTATCTTATTCAGGGATGAAATCAACTCTATTTGATCATCATCATCAACTTCAGCTCCCAAATTTGCTAATACTGACTCAATAGGTGATTTGGATGAACTTGATGTTGTGACCTTTTGTGGTGTGACTATCTGAATGTACTGAGGTATAATATTTGTAGGCTTTACCTCTTTTCCTTTACCTTGTTCCTCTTGTGCTTCTTGTTCAGTGGCTTCTATTTGTATCTCCTCTGATGCCTTTGATTTTTCTTACTTATCCTCTCCCTTTTCTTCTCCTGCATTTTCTTCCTCATCTTCTTTCTTATTCACCATCTCTCCCAAATTTCCAACATCCTCTCCTTGATCTTCAAAAGGATCTTCTTCTCTGTCAATGGTGACACTAGTGCCTTGTTTCATCATCAATAAGTATGGTAGGTGGTGCTTCTATGGTTTCTTGCAGTGGTGGTGTAACTTTCATTTGTGTAATTGCTTTTGTTATTTGAGTGTCATGTTCTGATTCTCTCAAGGCTTCTCCCAGTACTAAAGTCATCACTTTTATAATTGCTTCCTTGGTTTCCTTGTTAACTTCTTCATAGTCACCTCCCATAATTAGAATTGTTCTTCTTTTCCTTCTTAGATGGGTGTTGAGACTCTTAATTATCTCTTTGAAATGTTCTTCATCTTTGATTACATAGAGTTTTCTCACAAACCTTTCTCTTATACCTTTATCTCTTCTATTGCTCTCTTGTTCTTGTTAATCAGTTTCTCATAAAGATCACTCAGTATCTTATCTTTGATGTTCTCAAATTTCTTGTCAGCAAGGATCATGTTCTTGATAACTGCATTCTCAAGATTCAGTTTCTCAAAATTGTTGTACATATGATAGTATTTATTTAACTTTGTGAAATCACCATCATTTATGATCAAAGGATTTACTTTCTTAATTTTAGGCTTCCATTGTTTCATTTTTATGTTTCCTGCCTCTTCTTCTCCTTGAGATTGACTTGGAGCTTGACCTCGCATTTTCTTAATGGGTGTGGATTCTTCTTCTTGTGTCTTTTTTCTTTCCATGGGATAAAAGATAGTTTTATGGCTTTTTCCTAGTCCACTAGCCATTTATTTTACTCTTTTAGTCAGTGTAGTAGAGGTAGATCTTGTAGATTTTCTAGTGGCTTCTATTGGTGGCTTGTCCAGTGATATACTCATTTCACTAGACTCAGTGACATCTTCATCAACATTTTGAATATCTGGTACAGGGGTTGCTTTGGATGCCAAAGGTGGTACCATTAACACTTCCTTTTGTCCAATATCTCTCATAGTTGTTGTTGGTTGCTTCGCAATGTTAAATTCATCTTTATTCATATGTATTTCCTTTAATATCTTTTTGATAGCTATGTCAACCCTTTTCTTAGATGACTTCTGCAACTATGATTGGTGTGTTGTGCTGAAAATTTCTTCAAATGTTCCAAATCTAGAACTTTTGGAATCTAATCTGCATTTCAAAATTCTTCTCACATATCCTTCAATTGCCTCTTTGGACACTTCATAATCTAGAGGGTCTATGAATTTAGTTCTTGGTTCTACCGCTTCAATATATGTAAAGTCTGTATCAACCAAAAAGCATATCTCACTTTTGTATTTCTCAACCATTGAGGGTGGAATTCTTGACCTTTTCTTCATTTTATAATGAAAAGTATTAATTACAAGTGTGGTTCTCTCATTTACTTTATCAATTGGGTGTCTACGATACATCTTTTTAATTATTTCCATTGAACTTCTTTCATCATTCCAATCAACTCCTATAGTGTAAGGAAATCTTCTTAAAAGGTAGAAAAACATATAGGTGATTAAGGATGAAAATTTGAATTGGAAATTCTTTGTCTTCTTAATCTTCTCAAGATTCTCAATAAGTTGGATCCTTAGAATTTCACTCATGTCAACATCAAATTTATAAACACACATAAGATAAGTTGCTTGTACCATACCTGTTGTTATATCATCTTCTCTAAAACTGGCACATAACTTGGTAGTCATAATCTTACAAACATACCTAACATCATTCTGCTTAATTTTACTTATTACAATACCTCTTCCATTGTATGAAGATTTAGTGTTGTATAGAATTGTTTTCTTCACATTTTTCTCATTTAGAGGAATTACACATTTGTTTTATAATCTTGTAACCTCATGTATCAAATCAGTTGTGATATCTATTACTCTATCATCCAACCAAAAGTTTCCATCATGAATTTTGCTTAAAATGATCTTAGTCCATTCATCATTCAGAAATTCATAGTGAAACATGTACTTGATAATGTCCAGTTGACCTAAATGTTTATACCCTTCCTTATAATTCATATCCTGGTTGTATATTATATATTATTCTTCAATCATGCTATTGTCTCCTACAATCTCCAATTTTCACTTCAAGTACCCTTTACATCTTCCAAGTGTAATACTTCATCTGGTATAGACGATAATGCTAAGCTAGGGTCTTCCTCAGAGAGTTCCACTAGTTCCCTTCTCACCTTAGGTCTAGGTGTGTCCTTAATGTTGTGAACTAGGGATACATCCATGATTTCACTAAAAAATAACTGCTCTAACAGTAAACACTTAGTAAAATACCTTGGAATCATGATTTAGGGCTTCTGTGTAGATCTGGCAAAAATCTGTCTCCAAATCCTTCAAACTATTTTCAATCTTCACTGGTTAGCTCTCTAAAACTCTTGTAAACTCATGAATGATCAAATGATGTCAATAATCCACTTTTATCTATCAAATCCTTCAAGACATTGTCGTCAAATTAATTACATAAGTGTGTTCATGCCAAAAAGTTATTCTTGGTTATCTGCAACTTATTTCACTTTGTGTGACCTCATACATGCTCAGAATTACATGTGCTCTTAACCATAGGTTCCTTACATCATTTTCTATCACATATTAACTTTGCAAGGCTTGATTCAATTTTTGCTAAGCTCTATGCTATTATGGTGCTTAATTTGATGAAATTTGATAATCAATTAGTTTGAGATGGGTTCACAAATGATTCCAACTTACTCTCAAATGCTTCACCTGACTGAGTTCCTAATATTGTGGATGCACTTGCTTGATTTGTAGCTTTGAAAAATATAAATTCTTCCATGTTGTTGCCATTTCCCTTTTGATTGTCACTGATATTTATATTTCTTCTGGTGTATTTCACGTTCCTTCTAGGATTAGGATTCCTCATGTTGTTCATTCTATAATATATTGTTGTGTGACCCATGTTATTAAAAATCTGACAAACTATAACATTGTTTCCATGTCTTGGCCTTGACTGACTGATCTGTGATCTGCAATTTCTGGCAATATGTCCAAAATTGTTGCATCTATAACACATAACTCCATTTCTTATATTGTTTGTTTCTCCAATAGGTCTTTTATCTGCAGGGTTAGTATTTCTAAACATTCTAGTATTATCTTTATTATTAGATCTAGGTTTCTTACAATCAATAGCTCTATGACCAAAACCATGACAATTATAATAATAACCAGAGATAGGTTTGAATTGCTTACCTATACAATCTCTTTTCATGTGTCCAAATGAATTGCATGTAAAACATCTACCTTTGAATTTATTTTGCATTTCTTTAGGTGATCCATCTTACTTAGGCTATTTAGGTACATCTTCAGATTGGTTAAACTCAACTTTGCTTTGTTTTTCTTCTTCTTTGTTCTCAGGGTGTTCAATTTTTGGATCTAGTTCTTTACATTCTTTAGTCTTCTTTGAGAATTTTTCTTCTAAGTATCCAAGACCAGTTTTATCATAAGAAGGTTTATGATAAAAAATCTGTTCATTAATATTTTCACTGTTAGAGTACAATTTTTCAAGATGTTGCTTGGATTGAGTTCTAGTTCTTCTCAAGTTCAGCATACTGTAACTTTTTAGTCTCAAGTTCAGATGTTACTTTGGTAAGTTTAGACCTTAGATCTACATTTTCAGACTTTAGATCTGATTCAACTTTGCTATTATCATCTTTCAAGCTTAACTTTAGATCTACAATCTTTAGTTCATGCTTTAGGATCTCATTTTCCTTTTTTAGTTTTGAAACTTCATCACTATCCTTGATCTAATTTATAGGTTCTTTCTTTGATTTAATATCTTCTATCTTGTCTTTCAATTTCTCAATGTACTCTTTTGCACTTTCATATCTATTCTTCAGAGTATCTCTTTCTTCAGTAAGAATATCAATCTGCTCGAGAGCTTCTTCTAGGTTCTGCTGCAATTGATCCATATCCATAGAGATCTTACTCAAGTTGTTAGGCCTTCTTTGAGAAACTACGCTTTGATACTAATTGTTAGAAATAGGAAATACTGAGAGGGGGGTAAATTAGTATTTCATAAACTTTTAGTTTTGCCCACTTATGGATATATGTAATTAACTTGTAGCTTGTATATGAAACTAAATTGAATAACATACACAACCATAAAATAAAGGAACTCATAACACCATGTTTGTTCTTGAGGAAACCCTAACCAAGGGAAAACCCTGGTGGGGATGATACCCATAAATGATCCACTAATCAAAAGTGTCTAGTTAAATTTATTGACCCTGTTAGGAGTCTATTGCATCTGTATAGTTTCTTGATCCTTGTTAGAGGACTATAGGCCTTATTAGAAGCCTCAACCCTATTAGGAGTTAGTATTACAAAATATGAATGTATGCAAGATGAGTCCACTGCTTAAACATGCAATATACAATAATAATCTTCAATACAAAAGATAGAATACAAAAACCTTTTATTGATGTTGAATATCTTCAATATTATGATCTAGCTTGTAGGCTCTTCACAAAACTTGCTATCAGTTTGCACTGATCTGAGCAGATATATTAGATTTCACATAATACAACATTAATACAAAATCTTTTTACAACTTTGCATTAGTCTCTTTTTTTTAACTTCGCATTACATAATACTTTCCTTTATACCAGCTATCTCAAATATAGCTTACTAGTCAACTTCCATGTTATCAAATCATAACATTAACTCTTCTTGCCTTAGGGTTAACATATAGGATGTCATCCCTAATTATTTAAGTCATTATTTTGATAAACAAAATAATCCCTTAACTCAAAATAATCATTTACTAATCACTGCCCTGTTTTAGTCGGCTCAACACTATTTTTGTAAAACATTAATATTTATGTACGTACATGTCATACAGTATTGCACTCTTAGATGTAGCATCAACATACCTTATATAATATGTTCTCAAGTTCGCATGCACTGAAAATACTTTTGTGAACTTTGCTAATCAAAATAGTTTATGTGTAGACAGATAAACGTTGTTATACTTAAACAATTTTCTTAAGTTCTCATCCATAACTTCCTCCTTGGACCATTTTGTCTTAATACTGAATATATGTTGCCATAATGACAACATCATGATATCCTACTCATTCAAATTGCCAATAACCCTTACCCAAAAACTTTGATCAAAAAGATTTCTACCAATACCATCATCAATCTAGACATGATACTAAAAGGTGCTTCCATTTGAAATATTTCTTTCAAGACCTTATTGATTCCAATACCATATCTATTAAGGGTTTTAATGATCAAGGAAATAAATTTGTAGCACCTTGCAACAACAAAAAAATGAAAATCTATACCAAGCCTTTTCCATCTCGTTAAACTAATACTAGTGAACCTATTCAACCTTTGCCTTCTTCTACTCGTGTTGTTGACTATGATGACAAGTGCATTGAAGTCAATAACATTGTCAACCTCATTGATCAAACCAAAACAAAACCTAAACCTTAACTTGAGCTTTGGAAAGGACCTTTAACCCTAGTGAGATAATTAAAGCACCTGATGGTCCTATTTACATTGTTTCAAAGGTTAATGTCCCTCATTCTCATGGTGATCTTATTGACTCGACTTGCATGGTGAATGTAATAACTAAAGAACATCTTTTCAATAGAAAATTGAAACATGATTTATATGATAAATATAATGTTATGATCAAAACTTACAATGGTTTCCTTTATCCTATCTATGGTTCTATTACATTTCCCATTGAAGTTTGTGGTTAAACTTTAGATGTCACCTTTGTCTTCATCCTGACTTCTAGTCCATTCCAAGTCAAACTTGGTGTTCCTTGGCTTACCTCCATGAAAGCTATAGCCTCTCCTATCCATATTGTTTTAATTTCCCCACAATGGATGAATCATGACTGTTAATCATAGTCTTTATTAGCCTTCTAGACCTCAAGAGTCTATTGATCTTGATTTATTATGGCTTTCTATGCCTCAACCAACTCAAACCCACAAAGATAAACTATTTTGATCATATCAAAACTAAAAAATCCAAAATATTTCTAAACTTAGAAATCCTAAGGATGTTCTATCTCCTTACCTTGAATTTGGACTTCTTCCTACACCTCCTATATATGTTTCAGTTCCACCTCCTATATCTTATAAATGTTATGTTGATGTTATCTCTCAACCTAATGTAGTTCCTCTCGTTCTTCCTCGTAAGGAAAAAAAGGACTAGATGTTGATTGATCCTGAACTAAACCTATTTTTTAGCAAAACCAAGCATAATCATTGTGCTCATGACCACCACTGTAAACATCATGCTAGAGCTTGTCAATGAGCTTCCCAAAACCCTCCTTCACCTAAAAAACCTATTGATACTTTGATTCCCCTTGACCAACCTATGCTTGAACTAAAGGAGGAAGTTAACTTGAAAAAGATGAAATTAAACAAACATGATAATGCTATTTGTATCTTAGATTCCATTACAATTAATTTAAATGAAGAAGATACTATCGATGATGATGCTTTTGATGCAACTAATAATCATATTCATGCTAGTGATTATGATGATATGTATGAGCTTATTGATGTTGATCATGATTTTCTAGCTATGTTTTCACAACAATTATCTCTTAGTCCCAATGACGAAAAAAGAACCCATCTTCACAACATGGTCCTTGTTTGGAGCTGACTATTGTTTCACTTGTCGTACTTGATTTTGCTCCTCTTATGTGTTGCCCACCTTCCCTAAACACTATAGATTGAGATGGGGGAGGGTGGTGGTAGGTAATATAATTGATTATCTCCTCTTGTGTGATTGATTCGATGTATTTTCTTATTGTAATGTGCTTCTCCTGTGATGTGTTGCTTGTTATATTTTTTTTCTTTAAACAACTCTTGTTGCTCTATTGGTGCAAGGTGACAAAGGAATCAAAATGTAGTAAACATTCCTCTATTTGTATCTCACTTCTTCTATGTGTCATTACATGTTATGGTATGCATGTGCCATTGTTCGTAATGTGCCTTTGTGTTGTCTAATTGGAGCTAATGCAAAATGGTAGCTACCTATTCTTTTAGGTCTTTATGATGCTAACCCAAAAAGATTCTTCTTTGTAACTCTTACATGACATTCTTACATTGTGTTTGTAGTTCTTCTACCTTTCAGGGATGATGACATTTTATTTTGATATAGTGTCTTGTGTATTATCATATGATCATACTGACCCTAGATTTAGTAGATCCCTTACATTCTCTCTTTTGTCACATGTTCATTTCCCTTGTTATGCCCTTGCTTGAGGGCATCTCATCGTGAAAATATTTCTTTTGGTGCATGTATGCTCCACTAAAGGCATTGCTCCCATTAAGATGTTTGGCATCTCTTTAACTTGGGGGCATACACTCCACTCCATGAATCACATTTTACACACACATACACAATGATTTAATGCAATCTCCTTTATGGATGGCCAAGGAAAAAATGATTTCCTTGTGTTCATCTTTCTATTAGATCCTTTAATGGAGACAATGCTTTCCTTGAGGATTGATCCTCCTTTTTTGATCCCTATGGTGACAATGCTTTCCTTAGGCTTGATCATTTATCTAAATCCCTCAATAGAGACAATGATTTCCTTCTGGATTGATCTTTCTATTTATATATCCCCATGGATATAATGTTTTCCTTAGGCTTGATCATTCCTTTATGTGATCCCTTAATGGAGACAATGCTTTCCTTAATGATTGATCTTATTTTGATGGGTTTACTAGCATAACACAATTTACTAGACCTTCAATGTCATCTTTTGTAATAGCATTTTCTCTTTGTGTGATCTATAGTAAGACAATCTCTTACTAGGCTAGTTCTCTCTCTCTCTCTCTCTCTCTCTCTCTCTCTCTCTCTCTCTCTCTCTCTCTCTCTCTCTATCTCTCTCTCTCTCTCTCTCTCTCTCACACACACACACACACACACACACACACACAGTGATGCCTATTTTATCTTGGTTTCAGATTTGATGAAGACTTAAGTCACTTGGGGGCTTGATGTTTCTTTATCTCCTTGACCTTGATAAGATTGTTCTTATGCATTGATCTACTTTACCATGAGCATGAGATTGTCTCATACTCTTGCTAAAATAGGGGCTAAATGTATAGTCCTAAAAAGTCAACACCCATAATTGGATGCTTTAGGACCTATTGGGCCCCATTTTGGCAATTTTGAGGATGAAATGTTTGTTATGCTTGATCCTAGCAACATGTATTTTCTCCCCCTGCTTCCTTTCTTCCATCTCGACATCCCTTATAATTTTGGGCTCATTTCCCAAGGTGTAGGCTACCATTGGCATCTTGTCCTAGACATTTGGGGCCCAAAAGTTTCCCAAGGCCTGATGTTGGGGTATTAGTGAGATTTCTAGATTTGTGGTCAACCTAGATTGAATTTGAATCCTAGAATGAGGGAGTAAAGTATAAAAGGACTTCTTTTATCCTCATTTTTGCATCCATTACCAAGAGAAAGCATACACACATGATCTACAACTTTTGACAATAAAGCTATCAAATTTTCAAGCAAGAGCATTTGGATTCAAGATTTGAAGGCAAGCATCCCAATTCAAGATCTCCAAGTCTCCATTTTCTTCAAGATATATCAAGTCAAAGACAATGTTATCCAATTGAATCAGTTTTCTCTTCCATGATGGTCAATTAGAGGAATTCTCAATCAAGCATGAATATTCATCATTCATTCCTTCTTTTCCCTCCTTTGCAAGTGATTTTCAAGCATATCAAAATTCAAGATCTAGGAGTGGCATTCATAAATCTATGCATTTTTTAGGGAATCCTTTATTATACATCACATTCTAAGGTCAAATATTTGGGTTTCAAGAACATTCAAGCATCTTCATGGATATGAGTGATTTCTACATCTATCCATGAGGTTTTATGCAAGGTAAATCTATAATTTATCTTTTTTCATGCTTTCCTTTATGCAATTTCTATCTATTTTCAAGGTTGACTCTTAAACAAGGGTTTGCCCAAGGAAAACCCATTTTCACAATCTTTTCCCCATTTTTTTTTGTGTAGGAACACATTGTGGAGCCACCGAATTGGGTACAGTTGGAAGTCCTTGAAATAATTCAGCTAAAACTATAAGGTACAAGATGCTATTGGCGGCCTTTTCCTAGGTATAGGATGACTTTCAACCTGTCCCTGCTATTTTCTGCTCATATTTTACCCATAGGTTAGTCTTCAGCTCTACTTTCTAAATCCATACTTTTATGCTAAATATTTATTTGTTTCTGACTGTTATTTCCAACTTTCTACATATTTGTCTAAATTAGTACTTCAATCATATTAATTTGTCATTTCCATTTAATCAATTATATCATTTTAGCAAAGGGACCATTGTCCCCAATTAGCGCTTAAGACTCATGTTGACCCTATTGGGGCATCTTCCTTTTGAATGTGTAATTGGTGAAAAGGGTAGTAAATTATCTACCTATTTACATTGCTTCTATTTTCCCACTATACACTTACAAGTCACCCACCTAATAATGTGTGGAAATAGGGTTCACAAGTTTATGCGTGTGAATTAGGAATTGGGCCTATTTCCTTTGATTACACTATGAAGGAGAGTGGATCCACTTGGATCAACCTCTAATCTGATTGAAAAAGATTGGGCACAAGGTGAATCCTTCTTGGTTGAGTTAAAAATGAGCTATTGAAATATGTGATTTTATTGCAAGACGTAGGGCTAAAAGTGTGAAATTGGTGGTTATTAACATACATGAAAAATCTTAGATCATATATGCAAATGTGAAGTATAGATCTAGAAAGAGGGAACAAAAAGGATCTTGTATCTTAAATTTGAGCCTTGAAGTGGAGGAAAATGCTAGTTCTAGGTGCCCTTGTCCTAGAGTTTTAGATGCAGACAAAATTGTGTTTTTTGAATTAGGCAGTTGTTCATAACCTTCTCCAAAAGTTTCACTAGAAAAGTATTGAACATTGGCATAAAAGATCACCATTGTCCTTTCTTTTTTGCCTACACAAAAGTTTGATCTTTAGGTCTTTGTTTACTCTTCTCAAGTCTATATTTTTGTTTTTAGATCTTGTTAATCCCATGTGTAAAATAGATAAAATGTTGTTGGGTTGATAAGGGTTTACCTAGGTTAAGCTCTGGCTTTGGAACCAACCCAAAAATTGACTTAAAATTGAAACATAGTTGAATTGAAAATGCCCCTTAAAGGGGAAGAGGCTAGATCTTATATTAAAATGTTGAAAATGGAATATTATACATTAATGAGTCTCATTTGTGTTGAATTATCCATGAAAAGGTTGATGTTTTCATGCATAATTGACTCTATGATAGCTTGATCATGGATGACATCTTGAATGCTTGAAATTTTAACTTTACTTCTCATTCTCTTCCTTGGTAATGCTTGATTACTTGCTCAGTTGAATAGTAAATGAGATAGGATGTGATTCTCTTTATTGATGTCTCAAGTGAGGGGGTAAGGCTTGATTTTATACCTCTCCTCTTGAAATGTATTTGAAATCTTGAAGTAGGTTGACACAAAAAATTAATTTTCACTCACACGTTCCAACCATTGGAGGGTTTGAAATTGGGCGCCTTTTAGCAAGAAAAGAGTGCCTTGGAGTTCATTGTCTAGCCTATCAAAGCTAAACAAAGGACCAACAACCCAATGACAAATAAAGTTGCCAATTTGAATCCTCCATGAGCATAATCAAACATGATCGTGCATAAAAGGCCAGAACACTAAAATGAGGTCTGATTATGAAATTTTATGGGGATGCAATGTAAGGTGATACATTTATCCCCAACTCTAGTGGGAGTATAAACCTACATTATTACTCTTGGTAAAGTAAAGATTATCATTTAAAAAACTATCATCAAGACACTATAGAGGCAATAAACACCAACCACCCAAGGACTTAGAATGTCCCTAACCAAAATATCAAGATAAAAGGAACAATGCTTGAAGAGAAAAGAGAATGACTATGCTAGCCTAATAAGGTTATGCTTTTTACAAGTCATGCATAGAATCGGTACAAAATATTACAAAATAAAATGAATAGTTTGCAAAGCAAAAAAATACTACAGAATGGGTGTTGCAATATCAACCAAACATATCATGGTGTGTGCACAAAGTGTAAAAGAGTGGAGCGTATGCCCCCATGTTAAAGTGATTGTATATGTCTTATAAGGAGAAATATCTTTAAGCTAGAATACATGCATCCAAAAGATAATAACATTGCCTCAATGATATGCCCTAGGCAAGGATGAATCAAGGGAAATGAATCATAAGACAAAAAAAGAACACATAAGAGATATACTAACCAAGGTTAGTATGTGCATTTGATAAATTATGTATATCAAGTATCATTGTAATGAATTAACCTCATCCCCCAAAGGTAGTGGAACTACAAACACAATGGAAGAAGATCACATAAGATGAACAACAAAAGTATTTTTGGGTCAACATGGTCAAGATAAAAAAGGGGGATCTCAAAACTTTGCATCATCCTCTGGTAGAGAACACAAAAGAACATATACAACAAAACATGTATATGAAATCTAGAAATGTGGAGATACAAATGGAGGGAATGTTAAAACAAACTCAGTACCTTTGTTACCTTGTGTTTATGAATAAAAAAAATGGTCATCCAAAGGGATCCTAACATAGCACAAAGACATATCAAGCAACACATTATGAGGGAAGAAAATTACATGCAAGCAAAAACATAAAACAATCTATTACACAAATGAAGCTATTCAAGTAAATCATATACCTCCCAATATTTCTTAACACCACTTAGGGATGGTGGAAAAGATGCAAAGGGGGAAATAACAAGTACAGTAGATAGAACTGTGAAAAGTTCCAAACAAGAATCATGCTCTAATGATGAGTCACTTTTTTTGTCACTATGAACTAGGATTAATGCTTTTGAAAAATCTTGAAGAAACCTCATGATTAATATCAATAACCTCATACAATGTATCATCAAAATTGTTAGCATCAACATTTTTGTCATAAATATCATCATCCAAATCAATCACATTATGATATTTAATGTGCAAAAAAAATGAACAATCATTTTTCATAGACAATTTTGACTTTTAATGTGGGTGATTGACTTCCTCCCTTAAGTCAAACAAAGGTTGGTCAAATGAGATCAAGTTGATAATTGACATCTTAGGGGAAGAAATCATTTGGGAAGAAATTCTACAAGCTTTGGAAAGACATATCTGTTGATCGTTTGTCACACTATAATTTCTATTGGTTCAAATCAAAACTTGCAAAGGCTTGGGAACAATTGACACATGATTCTTTTATTCCTTCTTATAAGGATAAACTAAAGAAACTCACTAGGTTGAGAGGTTTAGGATGTTGGGCATTTTCCTTTATAAGATGTAGTATGTGGGTCCACAACATATGTAGTAGGAACATAAGGTATAGGGAAAAGTAAAGGTCCAGGATGAGGAGGTGGATTGTCCACAAGTGAAGGATCCTTAGGTTTAATCAATATTGATGTCTTTTCATGTTTGAATTTTTGTTAAGATAAGAAAATGACATCTTCTCGAGGTTTCAAAGGTTCGGGTTTTTAGGCCAAAAGAAATCAAGGGTGAAGTTTTCACATCTTGATAATGCCTTATAAAGGCCATGATTGATTGTGATAATATACCCATTATGAGGGAACTTCAAATATTTATTGATGGTAGAAGGTACAAATTTCATATAATTGAGCCAAGAATACCCCAACTTCACACAAAATTGGTTGGAGGTAGGGATAATGGAAAATTTAATATCTAAGAACTTTGTACCAACCTTAATAGGAAGAGTGATAGAACCTATGGTGGGAAAAGTGAAATTGCCATACATCTTGATCATAACATTGGTTTTATCATGCGTATCTTGATGAAATTGTTGTGTAAAGAGGTATTCTTTAATAACAACATTCACCATACATATTTGATCAAGGGGCACTCCTTTTGAGAGATTTCCTTTATTTTTTGCAGTAATGTATAATGTCCATCAGGTACATTAATAGTCTCCCTTGAATAAAATCTATCTTGAGCTTCAAATTTAGGCTTAGGTTGCTCAATAATCTTTACAACATTGTTGGCCTCAACACAAATATCCTTGGGTTCATTAAGGTCAACAACATTAGTAGAATGAGAAGGCAAAGGATTGGTAAAGATTTGAAAATTTTGGTTAGGTGGTACTATAGATTTATTTCCTTTTTCATTCACACCCTCCACAGTTATAGTGTTGGAATCAATAAGATCTTGAATCACGAGCTTCAATCTATAACACTTCTTAGTATCATAAGAAAGTTATCTATGGTATTAGAAAAAGGATTTATGACCAAAGGAAGTTGGAAAAGGCTTAGAAGTGTCTATGGGTTTGATAAGGGGAATATTCATCACATTAGCATTAGTTAATTTAAGTGTGATACTATGCAATGACTTAGAAAGAGGAGTAAAAACTACAATGTGTAAAATTGATGATAAAGGGACCACAACTAATGTTTGTGGCTACCACTTATGTATTATTGATCTTGATGAAACCATTGTTTTATTTTTGGAACTTTTGAAAGGATTGTTGAGTTCCCTCATTCCTTATCAATTGGAGCCATTGATGAAGAGGATTCAAACTAGCTCACTTGAAGCTGGTAATTATGAAGCACTGCGTGCACAATTGTGTAAAAGATGTAAACTCTAAAAATATAAGCTTATCTGTAATATGATTTTGCAAATTATCAATGAAATTTCTTTGAACAACATCATTGGGCATGTGATAAACAATTTGTGAATACAAATGTTTATATCTACCAAAAAATCAATCACTTTTTCTTGAACTCCTTGCTTACAATGCATCAAATCAATCAAAGTAATTTGAGGACCAATGTTATTTTGAAAATATAGTGCAAATCCATTAGCCAAATTTTGAAAAGAATCAATAGAATAAGGTGGCAAAAAAAATACCATTGTAAATCTTTATCCCTAAAATTTTGAGTGAATAATTTTGCCACTAGTCTGTGATCATTCAATAAATTAGTAAACATAAAGTTTGAAATATTTTCACATGAGTTAGGGGTCACCTTTTCTATTGTACAACTCTAATTAGGTAATTTCCATGTATTGAGTAAAAATCACATGGACAATATCTTATAAAGTGGCCTATCTATATTACATGTGTAAACATTGAGTTGGAATTGGGTTAGGGAAATAAATTGTTGTTGCAAGGATGAAACACTTTGAGGTAAATTGTTGATAGTGGTGTTTATGGATAAGTTGATGTTGGACATGTTGGATTGTAATGGAGGTGTAACATTGTGATAGGTAGGTGGATCATTAGAGTAGGAAGGTGAAACATTATGATAGGTGGGTAAAGGATATGGTTGGAAAACAAATGGAAGGATAACAAAAGGAGGTATGTAGGAGAATAACATGTGTAGGATTAACATTTTGTGTAAGTTATCCGGGATAGAAGATGTATACGAACAATGATGTAGGCACAAAAATGGAATGCTCAACTTGATTTGTAATATTATAATAATTAAGCACTTCAACATGGTTTTTCATTGGCAAAAAATTAGTACCAATAATATGAAAAATTACATGAAACACTTCCACACCATGTTCATCACTTTGAATCATTCTCCTCAATCCTTGAATCAAGGGGATTGCCTCACTATTTGAGTGTTCTTGACCCATCCATTGTTGAAGCCTATCTAAATCACGGTCAAGTTTCCCCAATTAGTTAATAGATACTTGATTTAAGGAGTCATTATCATCATGAAAAATGTGAGAGGAATGGTTCTCCACAATTTTAGGTATGTCTTTTATAGGAATAAATGATTCACTCAAATTCCCATGGAATAGGTTTAGTCTACTCAACCTCAATATCCTTGCTATTTAAACTTTGAGAAGCCATAAGTCTATAACTTCATCTCGTATGGATTTTAGATTTAGGGACAAAGGGTCATGAAACTCGTGCATAAAGCTATAAAAGATTAAACAATGCAATGTCCAAATAAAATGATCAATTAACCATTGCATAAATAATACATTTTAGAAATGATTGCAAATTGAATAAATGAAATGCATACAAATTCGATGTGAAAATGAAAATCATAAATAATTCAAGTGTAAGATACGTTGAGCTCACCAAATTGTAATGTGGTGGGAAATAAGTTTTCAGTAGTTTATGCATGTGAACTATAAATTAAGCTTATTTTCCTTTAACTACATTAGGGAGGAGAGTGGATCCACTTAGTTCAACTTCAAATCTCCTTGAAAATGATTAGGGATTAGGCATGAGGTGAATCCAATCACTCCTTAAATGAGTTGAAAATGAGCTATTGAAATATCTAAATTGAATGAAATATGTAGGGATAAAGGTTTGAAGTTGGTAGTAATTAACATGCTCAAAAAGGTCTCTAATAAAATATGGAGACATAAAGTACAACTTTGGAAAGAAGGAACAAACAGGAACCTATGTCTAAATTAGAGCTTGAAAGTGGAGCACAATGCAGGTTTTAAGCACCCTTGTCCTAGAGTGTCAAATGCAAACACAAAATGTGTTTTCTGAATCAGGATTTTGTTCATATACTAACTCAAAGTTTTATTAGAAAAAGTATCTAACACAAGTAGAATATTACCATTGTCCTTTCTTTTTTGCCTTTGCAAAAGCTAGTTATGTAGGGCTTTGTTCTCTCTTCTTGACTCTAGATTTGTGTCCTTAGATCCCATTACCTACACATGCAAAAGAGAGAAAATGTTGTTGGGTTGATAGGAGCTTTCGTAGGTCTAACCTTGCGTTTAAAATTAACCTATAATTGAATTGAAATTGAAATGATGTAATTGAATTGAAAGCACACCTTAAAGGGGTAGAGGCTAGATCCAATATTTAAATCCTTCAAATGGAATGTAATACCTTCACAAGTCTCCTTTGTGTTGAAGACTTTATGAAAAGGTTGATGTTTCCATGTGTAATTGACCTCATAATATCTTGATCGTGGATGTAATCTTG